>PVJC01007323.1:0-51821 GCA_004026665.1 Murina feae | reverse complement strand
AAAAAAAAAAAGTGCTTGCCTTAACCGGTTTGGCTCAGTGGATAGAGCATCGGCCTGAGGACTGAAGGGTCCCAGGTTCAATTCCGGGCAAGGGCATGTACTTTGGTTGCAAGCACATCCCCAGTAGGAGGTGTGCAGGAGGCAGCTGATCGATGTTTCGCTCTCATTGATGTCTCTCTCTCTCTATCCCTCTCCCTTCCTCTCTGAAAAAAATCAATAATATATATATTTTTTAAAGTGCTTAATATATTACAAGAGGCCCGGTGCACAAAATTCATGCGGGGGGTGGGGGGGAGGAGAGGGTGTCCCTCAGCCTGCCCTGCACCCTCTCCAATCTGGGATCCCTCGGGGAATGTCCAACTGTCAGTTTAGGCCCTAAACCGGAAGTCAGACATTTCTCTCACAATCCACGACCACAGGCTCCTAACCGCTCACCTGCCTGCTGATTGCCACCTAACTGCTCCCCTGCCGGTCTGATCACCCCCTAACTGTTTACTCTCCCGTGCCAGCCTCATCTCACCCCTAACTGCTTGCTTCCCTGCACCAGCCTTATCTTTCCCCTGCTTGTTCCCTTGTCAACTTGATCACCCCTAACCACCTCTATCTCAGCCCCCACCACCATGGTTTTGTCCAGAATGAAGTCGGACATCTGGAAGATGTCTGGTTGATCTGGTCTAATTAGCATATTACCCTTTTATTAGTATAGATTTGGCTGGTTGAGAAATGTTTTTGGAACACTGAACTGGTACCTATTATTATAGATGGAGCAATAAGTAAATTTTACCTCTCACCTAATTTCCTCTACCAAGATTTAAGTATATTGTTTACATATTGTAAGGTAACATCATTTCACATCCTTCTCCATCACTGTCATTTTAGCATTAGTCCACAGTAAATGTATTCAAACTTTGCTGTTGATATTTTTTTCCATAGTTTTCCCAATTACTTCTTAGTTGACTGACATTCACCCACTGGTACTTTCCCTGAGAAAAGAACATTTTCTAAATTCTTTCATGTTCAAGACTATCTGTGGTCTTTATAGTTGAACAGTAATTTAGCTAGATATAAAATCCTTATATTTAACACTTTTTTTTCTGGAATACCATTTAAGTATAGCACCACCAGCTTCTGGCATTGAATGCTGTAAAGACCTGGTTTTGGTTTTTGTCCCTTATAATTGACTTGATCATTTTACTTGATTGATAATCTTCAATGATAAACTCTTCTGGATTAATTTTTTCTAATACATGGTATAAATTAAAGTCTTCTTTATTTCAGAAAATCATATTCATCTTTGACCTTTTTCATCATTTTGGTTTTCTTCTGTGGCTAGGGCAATATGCCAATTATTTTGTAAAATGTCTCATATTCTAGATTCTGATTAGTTCTTTATATTTTATTTGTTTTCCTATCACTTGTACTTCCAATAAAGCGCCAGTTCAATCTAAAGACTTGATGGGATTCAGATCAAGCATTTTTTACTATATTTATAGTGTGTATTTGATACTGCATTCCATTAAGAGGCACATGATTTTAGGTGGTCATGCTATTGAGAATGCCCACTTTAATCACTTGCTTAGGGGGGAAACTGCCAGGTTTTGCCAATGTGAAAGTATATATCTTCCCTCTATAAGTATTAATTAATCTATAAGGAGACTAGTGATACTTTAACACCAAAGGAATATTCCGGTCCTCAATTACTTTTTACCCAAAGGTTTTAGCATCTATTGGTGGTCCTTACCTGAATCAACTATTACCTTTAGAGGTTCAAAAGTGATAATTTTTTACTTTGTTCTTGCATTGCTATTTTGCCTTTTTCCTTCAAGAAAGTAATTACTGCATTCGGGTTGGTGTTTTTTTAATTCAATGGCATAATGTTTGGACAGTTTTTATTTGCTCTGTGGCAAAGTTTTCAACTGTTGGAAACTTTTGCTACTCTTTTCCTCTTTTACTTTATAGTGGATTTAATTTCATGCTGTGTATTACTCACTATCAAATGGGCTAGTTACCTGCATGAGGCTCCTGCAGAGTGGACCAGGGTAGCCTTCCAACAGCCAGACACAGGTTACTTCCACTGCTCATCTACCTGATTTTTCATGTAGCCCCAGGTAGAGAGGATCCTGCCACCCAACCCTCTGTGTAGCATTCCCAAGGCCTCTGGGGCCTTGTTGGAGTATACTCATTTTTAGGCGCTTCTCATACCAACTCAAAATCCATCCCCACCTCTGTCCCACAGTGGCTCACATCCTGGCTGCTACCCTGCCCTCTGGCATCCCACACAAAAAGCCTGATCTCCCGTTTCAGCAAATACAGAACCATGAGACCCCACCCAGGCCTGGGAGATTCCAACCCAGCCAAGATACAAGCGTGTTTCTGAAGACTGGTCCCTTGTCCCCTCTGAAGGTCCTACGCTATGGCTGGGAGCCTGCCCCTGGCATGCCTGTCTCCACCCCTCTCTCTCTCTCCAAGCTGCAGTTTGCTCAGAACCCAGCTCCCTGCCAGACACAAAGGCACAGAACAAAAGTAGAGCTGTCAAGAAGTTGGAAGGAAAACCCGATGCATTCCTGCTTCTTGTTCAGAAGGTTTCCCAGCTATGGGGCTTCCCGGGCTGCTGGCCAGGGAGTCTGGACACAAACCTCCAAAGCCAAGGTGCCCTCAGAGCTGCCCTTCCTGAGAGCCCCTCAGCCATCCCTGCAGGCTCTTCCCTCTGGAGGTGAACGTGTTTTTCCCCGGGGACCCTACCAGCCAGGTTTAGACATAGGACATGGGTTTCCCCAGCAGAGAGAAGGACACAGACACCTCATCTCCTGGACAAAGAGTCATGGATACGTTGCTTCCTAGAGGCCATGTCACCCCCACCCCTAGCCTGTCCCACAGCCCCTTGGGAAGGAGGGGCACCGCTGGATTCATTTCACCCCGAGGGTTTAGAAGCAGAGATGACTTGCTGGGCCTGGGGAAGGCACCCTTTTAAGGCATCCAAGACTGAGCAGAGGATGAGAGTCTGGACTTGGACTGCTGCAGGCCCTGGACTGGGCCTCAAGAACAGAATATCTGGGCCAAAGGAGAGAAATAAGTCCGTCCCCTGGTCCCAGAAGCAGCCAAGTGGTAAAGGAGCGTCAGTGGCACCCAGAAAGGTGGAGGAATTGGGGAGCGACAGGGCAGGCCAGGCAGATAAGGCTCCGGGCTCTCCCCTTTGGGGCCACAGCCAGTTGCATAATCCTTCTATTTGCATTCTGGCCTGGACAGCCTACCAGAATAGGCCATACCAGACTCACAACAGCTCCATTTGTCCTAACACTCTGCCCCGGGAGGTGACCGAAGGTATCCAGCCAGGACTGAGCAACAGAGGGAGCCAGGGCGTGCGGGTCTCCCAGCCTTCCGCAGTGTTTGGAGGATGGAGGCCCTCAATGTGTCCGTCCCACTCAATTTCTCCCTGCCTCCCAACTTCGGCAAGCGCCCCACCGACCTGGCGCTGAGCGTCATCCTGGTGTTCATGCTGCTCATCATGATGCTGTCGTTGGGCTGCACCATGGAGTTCAGCAAGATCAAGGCTCACTTCTGGAAGCCTAAGGGGCTGGCCATCGCCCTGGTGGCGCAGTATGGCATAATGCCCCTCACTGCCTTTGCCCTGGGCAAGCTCTTCCGGTTGAACAATATTGAGGCGCTAGCCATCCTGATCTGCGGCTGTTCCCCTGGCGGGAACCTGTCCAACATCTTCAGTCTGGCCCTGAAGGGGGACATGAACCTCAGGTAGGACTGGGAATGAGGAGGGAGCAGCCTGGGGACACGGGCCACATTGGAGGCGTCACAATCAAGGGGGAAATCTGGGCTAAAGACAGGAGAGGGGATGAGTGGGGGCTGGGTGGATGGTAGGGTTCGAGGTGGCAGGCATTTATTGTCAAGACCTTACGCTGGGCTGGGAGCAGGAGCTGAGGTGTTTCTTGGTTTAAGCAGCATAATAAAGGGACCATGCTGGTCCAGTGGCATCCTGGAGACGCCCTGTTCCCAGAGGCATCTCAGGTGGGGTGTAAGGATTGTTTTAAACCAAAGGGGGCTCTGGAGAAGTTTACCTGCCTACACTGGGGGACAAGTTGTCTGCTTTGAGGCCAGAGATCTGACAGGAGGTGCAGATTGGTTCCAGACATCTCCATGGTGATCAAGATTTGGCTTGGAACCAAATAGGCACCTCCAATTCCTACAGAGCAAGCAGAAACTTCCAAAGCTCCTCCCAACTATCCAGGCAGACGGGATATCTTCCCTTAACTTCCCCCATCCTCCCATCAGGCACAGGAATCTTTCCACGTGAAGACACAATCAGCTACACTCAAGAGTTTCCCAGCACAGGCCAGGTGATGGGGGGCCTCACCTCAGCCAAACTGGGGTGGGGGTGGGGGACTGGAGAGCGGGGAGTGGGACCAGCAGCATCCCCTATGCTGGCTGAGCAAACACCTGCAGAAGCTCCTGCCTTTACCTAAGCCTCAGTCTCAAGCTGTGTCCTTTGGTTGGGTCTTCAGTTGAGATAATTTTCTTTACTGAGCAGGGAGGGCAGTGGATTCAGACAGTCCAGCTGGGTGTCTGTCAGCACCCTACCCTTGGCCGATGTTTACTAAGGAAAGCCCCCAAGGAAGGAAGTCCCTCCTGGTGATGCCAAGTGAGGCCAGGGCGCATTTTTTAAAAATTTATTTTATTGATTCCTTACAGAGAGGAAGGGAGAGGGATAGAGAAAAACATTGATCAGCTGCCTCCTGCACACCTCCTACTAGGGATGTGCCCACAACCAAGGTACATGCCCTTGACCAGAATCAAACCTGGGACCCTTCAGTCCTCAGGCCAATGCCTGAGGTACCAGGGCGCATTTTTAAGTGAAAAAAAAAGAGAATGATACTTGGGGCTTACCAGGACCCACCATCTGAGCAGCTCTGGAGTCTCCACCCATAGGATTCAGCCCTCACTGAAGTAGACTATGGAAGAAAGGGGCAAGGAAGAGGCTTGGCTTGTCCAGTCTCCCACAGGAACATATCCAAACGGCGGAGCACCACGCTGAGGAATTTCTTTCCTCTGTCTAATCCAAATCCTTCCTGCTGCAAAGCAAGCCCTCAGTCTTTTTTTTTTTAATAATTTTTTTGTAATTTGTATTGATTTCAGAGAGGCAAGAGAGGGAGAGAGAGATGGAAACATCAGTGATGAGAATCATTGATCGGCTGCCTTCTGCATGCCCCCTACTGGGGATCAAGCCCACAAGCCGGGCACATATCCTGACTGGGAATCAAACCCTGACCTCCTGGTTCATCGGTCGATGCTTAACCACTGAGCTACACCAGCTGGGCAAGCCCTCAGTGTTAATCTGACTCCTGGACAAGGCTCACTGCAGCCTCTGTGTCCTGAGAAGCCCAGACTAACCTAATTCTGGCTGAGAAGGGATGCGGGAAGTCAGCTGTTGGGAAGGGGCCCTCTGAGGACTTTTGCATCTATAGAACCGCAGAGCAGGGTGGGCCAGTGTAAAGAACAATGGGGGAGTGTGTCAGGGTCAGTGAGCAGATGCCTCTGCCTCTCTAGCCAAGGGCACTGGCAAGGTCCCTTCAATACAGCTGCATGTCTGAGGCCCTCAGCCCCCAGCCACATCCAGTGACGCAGGGATGGGACCTCAATGCTGTCCTGCTCAGCCTCCTTGTCTGGACACCTGGAGGTGATCACTTCTACCTGGGACCCCAAGAGGTAATGCTCTGCCTGGACAGCCACCTTCCAGCAGACAGCCCCTCCCATAGGCACCCCTCCCGTGCACACTAAGCCACGCCTCAGACCCCTGGCGGAGCATGAGCTCGTCATCAACCATCACACGCTACCAGACTTCGTATTCTGATGTGAGTTCCTCCAGGACAACGTGCGGCATGTAGTATAATTATGATCATGAGACCAACAGACATGTTCAGGGTTGGACATGGGCGATAAAGGAACACAATGCCCGGAGGTCCCCCTCTGCAGTGCAGGCGCCCTGGGTGCTCTCTGGGTGCAGAAGCCCCACCCCCACCTATCCCCCACCCCTGCAGCTTCCTACTTTTCAAGAGAGGGTAGAAACTCCCTTTTTATGCAAAATCTCTATAACTCATTAACATTTTTAAAAAACACCATGCCACTGCTCTAGCTGGTTTGGCTCCATGAACAGACTGGAAGGTCAAGGGTTCAATTCTGGTCACGGGCACACACCAGACTTGCAGGCTCCATCCCTGGCCCTGGTCGGAGCATGTGCAGGAAGGTTCTCTCTCTCTGTCTCTCCTCCCTTCCACTGTCTCTAAAAATCAATGGAAAATATTCCTGGGTGTGGATTAACAAAAACAAAAGCACTCTGCTGTCAAACAATACATGTCAGAGGCCAGATGTCGCTCAGAGGCTGCCAGGGTGAAGTTCCCTGTAAGCACCGCGTCATAAGGAAGCTAAAGTTCAGAGACTTGCCCGAGGTCTCCCAGGATGTGTGGGAAAGTGGTGTCCCCTTCCTGGGACTCTGTCTCACAGATGGAGTGAGTCTGGGGCAGCCACCATCTCATTGCAGGAGGGCAGGCATATTCAGGGAGGCTGGGCCGCCAGGCAGCCACTTAGACAAGCTCCCAAAAAAGCAGGCAGCCCCAGGCAAGAGAAAATGTCCTCGAAGTAGAAGCGAGCCCAGCTTGTCAGGGACAGAGGAAGCCAGAGGGAACTGCCCCCCTCTGAACACCTGTGACGCCCCTCAAGTTCATCTGCTCCCTCTGACCCAACTCACAGTAGAGACCAGGGCCACTGGCTGTGGGGGCAACAGATATGGACACAAGCCAAGGATTCCCACAGCTCTACCCACCATGACATAGGGAACCCAACCAGGGTGAGATGGAAGCCTGGTTCTCCACTTCACCCGAGAGTCTGGCAAGTCCCTTCCCAGTTCCCTCAGCTTCTGCCTCTATCGACAGGCTCTGACATGGCATCTGAAGACAGGTGGTGCTGTGCCCTGAGAACTTAGGCAGAAGGGATAAATAAAAAACCAAACATGTTCTTTCCCCGACCCCTGGCTCCCCGAGGGGCCACGGGGTCCACAAGTCACTATGGAAGAGGACCCAATCTCAGAACTCGAGCCTGGTTAAGTCAAGCTCCCACCTCCCATTCCTGTCCTTCAAGGTAAACTGGGGAGCATGACAATCACAGATTCCAGGAAATCAGGAAGTGGGTGTCCCTGACCAGGGTCTAGCACTTACCCATGTGGAGGAGGTACCTGATGGTGTACAGCCTGTTCCCACACCCCTGCATGCACAAGGCACACCAAGTCCCAGAGCAAATGCCAGAGCTCCTGACGCACCGGGCCAAAGTAAGCATGACTCCTCTGCCCGAGGACATCCAAACAAGCCCACCAGTGTGTGGCCTTTCTCCTAAGAGGGATCAATAGCTAGCAATGTGTGTCCGCCCCAATCTCTTCTCTCTGTCCCGGAATTCAGCACTATCGTAGTATAATTTATACTTAGGTACCGATCCATAAGCAAGATACACTGTTGTGTGTGCCTGTTTTCAATTCATACAGACACTATCCTACTGCCCATGTCATTTGACAACCTGCTTTTTTTGAGATAAAGGCATAGAAATTAAATAGCTCCTTTGTGCATTTGAACTGCCGCATGGTTTGCTTGTATTTTTTATTCTCCTGCTGTCAGACATTCATGTGGACTTCACATGTTGTTTCTGTGACCGGCCTTGCACATGTGCCACAGTGCTCATGTGTGAGAGGGCATATAACAAAAGCAGGTGGTGGGTCGTGGGGTTCACACATCTATAAACCCTCTCTAAAGTAGTTGCGCTTTTTCTTCCTCCGTATTTGGAACTGTTAGACTTTTCCATTTTTGCCATCTGGTGAGACTGAAAGGGGTCACAATGATTTTAAATTTTTTTAATTTCATGGGAGGTATAGTACCTTTTCAAATATTTATTGGCCATTTGGGTGTCCTCTTTGAAAAATAAATCCTTTGACAATTTTTTATGGGACTATTGTGTTTTTCCTCATTAATTTGTAGTTTGTATTGTTTTCATATGTTGCAACAGTCTACTCATAGTTTGGAGCGTGTCTTCACACTTTGATAATAATGTCTTATAACACAGATTACTTATTTTAATTCAATCAAATTTGTCAATGTTTTTTCTTGACAGTTTATGTTCTTTGGGTTTCTTTAGGAAGTCTTTTATTATCCCCAAGGTCATGAAGATATGCCTGTAAATTTTCTTTGAAAAGTATATATATATATATATATATATATATATATATATATTATTGATTTTTTTACAGAGAGGAAGGGAGAGGGATAGGGAGTTAGAAACATTGATGAAAGAGAAACACTGATCACCTGCCTCCTGCACACTCCCCATCGGGGATGTGCCCGCAACCAAGGTACATGCCCTTGACCGGAATCGAACCTGGGACCCTTGAGTCCGCAGGCCAACGCTCTATCCACTGAACCGGTTAGGGCTCTTTGAAAAGTTTTAAGGTTTTACTTTTCACATGGAGATATTCAGTTGACCTAAAACTTATTATGCATTCTGTGACCTAATTTTCTTTTCTATATTATAGAAAAAATTCCCAGTACCACTGAGTTAATTTTTCTCCAGTGATTTGTCATGCAATCTCTCCCACAGATGAAACTCACAAATATGCATGGGTTTGTGTCTGGGATCTCTCTTCTCTTCTATTGGTCTATGTGACTATCCTTGCACAATATCACATTTTCTTAATTATGACTTTATAATAAATCTTGATTTCTGAAAGGTAAGTTCCCCCTTCCTTGTTTTTGAAAATTACACCAGCTATTCATGACCCTTTACTGTTACACTTGAATTTTGGGATTAGCTCTCAAGTCTACAAAAAGTGTTGCTGGAATTTTGGTTAAATTTGCATTAAATTTATAAATAAATGTAGAGGCCATCTTTATAATATTGAGTCTTCTTGTCCATAGAAATAGTGTAGCTTTTCTTTGACTTAGACCTTATTTTGTACTTTTTTATGAAGTTTTATAATTTATCCCCTAAAGATCTTGCATCTTTTTTATTCATTTCTAAATATTTTATAGTTTTGTGATTATAAATGGCACCTTTTTAAAAAATCATATGGTTCTTTTTCCTACTAGATCAAGACAATAGAATTTTTTATATTAGTAATGTATTCAGAACTACATGGATTCTCTTATTTACTAGTTATAATTGAAATTCACTTAGATTTCCTCTGTGGATAGTCCTATCATTGGCATATAATGAAAATTTAGTTTCTTCCTTTCCCATCTCTATACTTTTCCTCTTTCTTGTTTTGCTGTGCTAGCAAAGACCCATATATAGTATAATTTACAATAAATTTGATAATACTGCTATTCATCTAATTTTTCACAATTAACTTTATTGTTTCCTGTAAATTTTTTATAGATAACCCTTTTAAGTTTCAGGAATTTCCATTCTGTTGCTAGTGTGCTAATTTTTATCATGTATGAACACTGAATTTTGTTGAGTGGCACTTTTCTGCCTATAAAATGATCGTACCATTTTTTTAAATTTGATAATAGATTATCTAACGTTAAACCATTCTTTAAATAAAAAAAAGAATAGTTTGTTGGGGTTTTTTAGAAACAGAGGAAGGGAGAAGGGAGGAACATCAATGTGAGAGCTTAAGCTCAATTGGCTGCCTCCTGCATGCCCCACCCACCCCCCACACACACACTGGAGATCAAACACACAACCCAAGTACGTGCCTTGACTGAGAATCAAACCCGCCACCCTTCCGGGTATGGGATGGGGCTCTAACCAACTGAGCCACCGGCTAGGATCAAGGTTTTAATTTTAATGAAGTCACATTTATGTTTTTTCTTTGGTTGTTTGTGCTTTAGGTGTCATATCTAAGAAACCACTGCCTAATCCAAGATCATCTCCCCCATGTTTTTCAATATGCATTATACTATTATTCTGTCCTCAATATCACCTCTTTTTCATTATTTCATATTTGACCCATGAGAAAATTAGATGTTTTGTTTTTCCAGTTTCAACTCTCTTTTTAGAAGTCCAAGATATCAATTCTGCTCCCTTCGTTGGGAGTTAAAACCTAAACTTCCAGATTACCACAACTGACACTCGACCCCATCTTCATTTCAGTCAACATTGTTTCATTAAAACTCTGATGAGATGCTGTGGGAACTTAACTCTTGTTTGTATCAGTCCATGGTAAAATTGCCTTAGTAAGTACCTCACCTTAAAGCTGCAGGACCTACCAATGACTTTAAAAGAAGGCACTTCACTTTGCATTCTTCATTTCTGATCCCTGGAAACCTCCCTTACTTTCATACAAGCTCACGCATGTGCTTACGTTCTTAAGAGAGGGTTTTCCCATTATTGAGTCCACAGGATTCTTTAGGGTCTCTGCTCACCTCTGACAGCTTCTTGTCCCTGTAATGCCTCCCCCTGCTGCTGTTTTCGATGGCTGCACTCTGGACCCTTCGGATAGGCTGTACTTGGTGTTTATGTAAGCCATAGTTCACCTGTATGGACACAATGAAGATGAGGATAGGGCTGTGGAGAGGAAGGATACACCCTTACTGTGATTTTCCTGAGCCTTCTTCTCCCACCCTCCTCCCCAACCTTCCTATTAGAATGGAAGCCAAAGCCACATAGTGTAAGGTCAGAATCCCCAAACCCAAGAATGCTTCCTACCAGCTTCATTCTCTAAGCAGGTCTTTCGAAGGCCTGTGCCTACACAGGATCCTGGGACTAACATGTATTACATTCCACATGGAAATGGTAACAGGACAATTAGGATACAAATTAGAGCTGGGAGGATGTACTATTCAGGCTCTGAAACTCACACTCAAGTTATTTTAAATAATGTCGGGATAAAATAGAAAGCAAATAACATGAGAATTATGTGTTGGGGACTAGAACTGCAATCAAGATGCAAAGCAGGTCTGATGGCGAGGTTATCTGGTTACTCACTCAGCAATGGGTAGCTACTGCTGCCTTCTCTATTGATCCACATTAGATCCTCCAATTATTGTTTCTACAGCTTTGCTGCTATTTCTTATAGGCCTTCTAACCATGGCCTCTGTTTACTTTTTCTTCAAGTTTTTTGGCTTCTGCCTGATCATCCCTCCAATGACACCCTCTCTCCAAGACCCAGGGTTCTATCACTGTCTCATATTCAGAATCTCCAAGAGAGAAAATGTTCTTGATGTAATTAATCCTTGTTATCCCAGTTGGACACAGCCATTGTGTCCAGGCATCCCTAGGCTCTGAGACAGACATGACTGTGAGTCGGGTGCTATTCTGTGATCCAATGGGATATAGTCAAAGTGATGAAATCACTCGGTTAACTTTCTTCTGAATGGGCTGTGCCTAGGGCAAGTGCTCAGAGCAAAAATAGTTCTGTTACAAAGGAGCACAGAACGCTCCTTCCATAATGAAGCACAGGGAGTGAAGCAGCTGAACAGACCTGGGTACAAATCCTGTCTCACCCTTTACTACCTGCACAATCCTGAACAAATCACCACTCCTCTGGTCCCCAGCTTCCTCATCGGCAAAAGGGAACTGGCAGGCTTACTCCTCAGGCAACCAGGAACAGGAAGGGAAGCAGTGTGTATGAAGTGCTTAGCAGTGTCTGTATGTCGCCACACTCACCAGAAGAGTCTATATTAATGGACTTTCTCTCTGCACTCTTCCTGTCTCCCACCCAGCATCGTGATGACCACCTGTTCCACCTTTATTGCCCTGGGCATGATGCCCCTTCTCCTGTATGTTTACTCCAAGGGGATTTATGATGGGGACCTGAAGGACAAGGTGCCCTATGGAGGCATTGTGCTATCACTGATCCTGATTCTCATTCCTTGCACCATAGGCATCTTCCTCAAAGCCAAAAGGCCACAATACGTACACTATGTCACCAAGGTAAGAGCATGGGGGCAGGGCAGGGGGCAAGAACGCTGCTATCCTCTCAGGGTATGGCTTGAGGCAAGTCATTTCGGCTTTTTCTGTGTTGGTTTTGTTCCGTTTTTTTGTGGATTTGGGTTTAAAAAAAAAATACCTACTATTAGGACACCTACTCTATGGGATTGTCATGTCCCCTGAGAATACTTTCAAAGAAGAGGAAAAAGAAAAACACCACACACACTATAAGGTATTTACTCATTACTAGAGGCCTAGCACATGAAATCGTGTGTGGGTAGGGTCCCTAGGCCTAGCCTGCAATCAGGGCCATCTTCCCCCCACCTCCTCACTAGTCCCCAGTCCTGCTTCACCACCACCCACCCCATTTCCCATGGTTCCCCAATGACAATCCAGCATCCAAGCCTGGGGGCTGGGGGAGGGACTGAGAGGTGGTCAATGCACCTCATAGCGACTGGTAGATTGTAGATCAGTCATTCTGGTCATTATGCCGTTATAGTTGCTGGCCTTTTATTATTTAGAATTTTAATAATAAAATTAAATTTTTATGATGCACCTACTAATTCTAACTTTTCTCCTACACTGTCTGAGGATTCTCTGTTCTCAAAGAGTTTATTGCAAAAAATAAAACAGCACATGAGAAACAAGACCCAACCAACACAGTGCACAATCAAGCACTGGCAGAGTGCAAGGAGGTGAGCTTAGTGAGGGCTGGGTAGTCACAGAAGGCCTCCTGGAGGGGACAGTCTTGAGCCAGACCATGAAGAAAGGATGGGACTTGGGTAAGTCTGGGACAAGCCTGAACACAGGAGTTCAGAGGGGACCGAGGGCAAACTTGGCTGACTTATCAAGAAGCCAGAGGGCTAGAACCCAGGGGAAGATATGGAGGAGACTGGAGTAAAACACCAGAGGGTTGGGGTAGCACTGTGGTCACCGATAGGGCAGCATACCACTGCCCTGTCCTTGGAAGAATCAGACTCTTGGAGGGCTACCAGGGTTCCTCTGCCAACTTTCATGACCTCGGAGCTCAGTCTCTATCAGTCTCCACTCAGGCTCACTGCTCACCACTTGTCCTTGGGAAGAACTCTGCCTCCAACATTCTGAAGGCCGGTTTCTGTCCTGCCCCCGTTTCTGTGCCCTCGGACCAGTCTACACAGCATGCTACTTGGAAGCCAAGGCTTAGCAGCTGCTTGAGCCCTGAAATAAAAGATCTGTAATTCAACCCTGGCCAGTTGGGTTCAGTGGATAGAGCGTTGGCCTGTGGACTGTAAGGTCCCAGATTTGATCCCAGTCAATGACACATGCCCGGGTTGTGTCCCCAGTAAGGGGTGTGCAGGAGGCACCTGATCAATAATTCCCTCTCATCATTGATGTTTCTCTCTCCCTTCCTTTCTGAAATCAATACACACACACACACACACACACACACACATATGCCTTAAAATGCTGCAATTCAGGTTTTCAAGGTTATTTGGTTCTCACATTTTCATTGTCAAGAGTAGTTTTTGCCCTTGTCCTGACCCAGTCCTGATACTGTGCCACAGCTCCCTTCCTGCCTGTTTAAAGACATGGACACAATTCCTCATCTATGCTGATCACCCTACTTCACTCTTGGCATCTTCCGTTTTCTCCATCCTTGCTTCTGAGAGACTTCCTTTTATTGATCATGTCCCCACCTCCACTGCTCCATCTCGCTCTCATTTCCAGAACATCTCTGAGTTAGCTCTTCACAATCAGCATTGATACAATGAACTGCCAAACCTTTCTACATGAATATGCTTTCAAAACCTCAGTATGTCTTCAATTAAAAGCATCTCCACCCCAAGCCAGCTCCTCTCCTCCACCCCCTGTGATTACCCCCAATGAACATGTCCAACTGCCTGAGCCAGAAACTGGGAAGTTATTCTCAGTGTCCCCTTTCCACCTCCCCCTCACTCAGGCTAATCAGTGATTCTATCTGCTTTTACTCAAATCCATCCATTCTTCCCATCCTAGTCCACTGTCTTCATTCTGGCCTTTATCCTCTCTCACTAGACAACCGAAATAACCTTTAACCTGGCTCCCTAACCCCATCTTACACTGAGGATGGAAAGTTCAAACATCATCATGTCACCACTGCTTAAAGAACCTCATTCGTCCTTACTGTCCCCAAGAATAAAGTTTAAACTACTTACTGTAGCTCCTCAGGCCTTTCTTGATTTGGTCTCAACTGACCTCTCCAGTCTCAGCTTTTTTCTTTGCACATGTCCTTCCTTCCACCTGGACACTCCCCTCTCCAAGTCCCCCTCACTCATCACCTTTCACTGGGCTCACACCCACTCACCCTTCATGTCTCAACACAAATGGCATCTCTCCCAGGAAATCTTCCTTAGCTCATAAGCCTGAGTACACTACTGGTCCTATTTACTTCCATAGCACCCAACACCGGGCCCTTGCACTATTTATCACACTGTGTTATAAGCACCTGTGTGTTTATTCCCCTCACCTTGAGCTCCTCAAGGAGACAGACCCTAAGGCTGTGTCTTACCACTGAATCTTAGCACCTGTCACAGTGCCCCCACAGCCCACACCTGATAATAAATAAAGGAATAAAGGGCATGTTCTGTCTATCCAACACATTAGTAGAAAAAAAAATTCCAGAAACGTGTTTGTGTCCATCATTTCACTTATCCAAGATAGCTTTGTGGGGGTATAGAAATAAAGAAAATAAAATCACAGAATACAAAAATGTGGTGACCCCTGATATAATTTAATGTGACTCTACTCTTCCCCCTTTATAGATGAGAAACCAAAATAATTAGGACCCTAAGTGCAATTGATATAAGAACATATGCCTCATTTTTACCTCTGAATAACTTTAATCAAAAGTGTTCTGAGAGTGCAAAAAAATCTCAGAACTTAAAAGCTGGAAAGTCCTTCACAATAACCTAACCTGGCTCCTACTTCATTCTCATTTTATAGGTAGAACTAGAGGTCTGGTGCACAACATTCGTGCTTTGGGGGAAGGGGATGGTGTCCCTCAGACTGGCCTGAGCCTTCTTGGGGGATGTCCGCCTGCCGGGAGCAGGTCTAAGCCTGCAGTCAGACATCCCGAGGGGTCCTTAGGGCTGCCGTGGAGGCAGGAGAGGCTACTGCCACTGCCACTGCCACTGCCCTAGCCAGGCGTGAGCTCAGCTTCTGGCTGAGAGGTGCTTCCTCTGTGGGAGCGCACTGACCACCAGAGAGCAGCCCTGCATTGTCTGCCCCCTGGTGGTCAGTGCGCATCATAGCAACCAGTTCGTTCCACCGTTCGGTCAATTTGCACATTAGGGTTTTATTATAAAGGATAACTGAGGCCGAGGGACGTTACTTGGCAGAGCCTAGATTATCAGTCTCCTGTTTCTGTTGTGCTGCACAACCACTGCTCAATCCCACAGTAAAAATTGAGTCAAACTAACCCCCGAGAACATTGAAAGGGCTATGATTCACCTGGAATGGAAGCACGAGGACCAATAACAACCGCATAAAAGGTGATCTAAAAAGCACAGGTGTACATTTAAACCCAATTTACCATGGCTGAACCCCAAGGTTAAACCACCAGAGGTCAGCGGCTCCATTTATCAAATACTCCCAAACAACACTCACTCCTGTGAAGACTCAGACAAACGTGCAGTCACAAGGCCAAGGCTTGCTTCTATGGCTCCTTCATTTCCCTGTTCCATAAACTATAATGAGTTAGGTGCTGAAAAATGAGCCAACAATCGTCCCAGCTGCTTTGCACACTTAATCCTTCTAGAGATTTCCAAATGAAAGTTAACTCCTAAAAACTGTCTCTGGCAGAAGGTATCGGCTCAAACTCTGTTCAACTAGTTGCATTTCCTGGTGGGAAGTCATTGATGATACCAAGTTCAGGGATGCCCTATTTAGAAAGGCAATTCAAGTAGCACCTTGCCTTATCCATGCAAGGGTTTATTCAAGGCTGTGTTGTTAGAAGGTTGCACAACATGACCAGGAGCCAGTTTTAACATAAGCCTTCCATCACTCTTTCGAAAAGGGTCCAGCCATTACATTGACTCAATCACTCTGCCTGCTTTTGCCATACCTGCTGCTACTGATGAACTAACCTGATCTCTTTAGTCACATAGCTTCTGCCAACTTGTGGCTTCTGCTGCCTTCAGGCCTTGTGTCTTTAATACTTGCATCTGCTCCTGCTTCCCTGTAATTCTGAAATCTCCCAAAAGGAGAAGATGTGACTAGTTGGGTCATTCACCAGCATGTATAGACCACCTCTGTGGAAATAGGTGGGGCCAGGTCATCTCCTGGGTCAAACTGATGGCATTGGCTGCCCATGAATGGACACTAATCACAGTCTCACTCATTCATGAGAGGGCAGTGCAGTCAAGTGGTACAAAAACCAGGTAAAGCACGTGGTTGTGGCCATGAGATTTCCACAGATGGTAGGACTGTGACAGGGAACTTTGGGGGTGAATCTCTTCTCCTTTACCTATCTCTATATATAAAAGGCTAATATGCAGTGTGCCCTCAGGACTTCAACCAGAAGACCAGGAGTTTGATCGCTTGCTATGACATGCACTAACCAGGGAGCAGCACAGAATGAAGGCAGGCCCCAGCCAGCGGCCAGCAGCTGGATCACCAGCAAAGCCTAGGGACCCTACTTATGCATGAATTTCGTGCACTGGGCCTCTAGTGAATAATAATAGGAGCTACAGTTTAGTGAATGGTTTTGATATGGCAGGTCAGAGAGGTTGAGTGACTCAATTGAAGTTTACACATGTGAAAACAGCTGAGGCAGTTTCCACACCAGCATCACAGCAACGTCTATGCTTGTAACTACTTTGCGCCTCCAAGAGTAGGAAACCGATCAAGTGAGAGCATGAGAGTAAATGCCCATAGAGAAAAAGGTCTGCTGGATTCATGGGGCAATTCCTATAGCCCAATGCCCTGCCGCTCCCATTATCCACTACACTCTTTTGATGAGGTCAAAAACTATTTGGTCATTCGGTAGAAGACAGTGAAGCACAGGAATCCAAAAAGAAATAATTCAAACTGCAAGAGCAAACTGAGCAGCTCATCAGTGAAGTCATGTAATAAAATCTAAAATATGTGGTTATTGATGAAATCTGTGAAACTCCTTCCTATCCTGGGATAGGAACTGGTTGGTATTTTATATGACCACATCAGTTGGAATATGGATTTAAAAAACATAGAAATACAGAGAACCAAGATGGCAGCATAAGGTATATACCTGAATGTCCTGCCTCCCACAACCACATTAAAACTACAACTATAAAGCTAAACAGCCATCCTCCAGAACCAGGGGAGTAGAAAGTTTACAACTAGAAGGCAAGAGAAGGAGTGCATTGAGACTGAGTAGAAGGCGTCAAGAACAGAGAGGTACGGATGCGCATGAAATGGTGGCAGCAGCGGCGGCACCTGGGTCCGCGGGGTGTTTCAATCAGAAAAGGAATACAAGCTCCGGGCCGCACTGAACTCGTTTCGGGCTGTCTGGCAACGAGGCGGAAGGCGAGAGTGGCTTTCAAGCAGAGCTGTTCACTGCGATTGCTGATGTGGAGCTCTGAGACTCAGGGTCTCAAGGGCCAAAACATGGAGACGCCAAAACACAGAGGGGTCCCAGAGACAGCTAAGGGACAGTCATCACTGTTTGCCCCGCCCTGGTGATTCTCTGAGACCCCACCCCACCCAATTTACAACCCCACCCAAGCTATGTGCCCCTCTGCCTGCAGCCTAACCTAACAGACTGCAGCTAGGACAGAGAACTCCAAAAGTTCCAAACCTCAAACAACGAGGGGATATCTTTAGATCTCACTGTACCACCTCCTGGGTGGACTCACACAGCAGCTGACTTTGCACCTCCTTGGAGATACAGGAGCCAGTGTACCCAGTGGCCAGATACCAGATTTCAACTCCTCATATCCCTAAGAGACACACTCAAGAGGCAGACTCAGTGAGCACCAAAGCCCCACTGAATCAAGTTCTGCTCCATAATGGTGCCTCCTGCACAGCAATTCTTCCACTATAGACAAAGTGGGTCCTCACAATCAATTGGCCTGGAGGTCATTTCCTCCCAATGATACCAACAGCAACCAAGGCTTATCTACAACAAGACTGTGCACCCAGCCCTTGTACACCAAGAGTGCCCACCCCAGGTGATTGGGGAGGCTGAGCCACTGGGCGCAAGAGGACACCTACCACACAAAGCCACTCTATCAACATAGGGAAGCAACCAAAATGCAGACACAAAGAAATAGGCCACAAATGAAAGAAAAGGAGGAAAGCAAACGACTAGATATAGAGTTCAAAACCACAGTTATAAGGCTACTCAATAATCTTCTACAAACCTCTGAGGAACTGAGACCTTCAAGGATCTTAATGAGAATACCAAAAAAATGGAAAAGGACCAGTCAGAAATTAAGCATAAATGACTGAAATAAAGAATAATATACAGAGATCCAACAGCAGACTAGAGGATCGCAAGAACCAAGTCAAAGATTTGAAATACGAAGAAGCAAAAAACACCCATCCTGAAAAGCAAAAAGAAAAAAAGAATCCAAATATATAAAGATAGTGTAAGGAGCCTCTGGGACAACTTCAAGCGTACCAACATCAGAATTATAGGGGTACCAGAAGACAGAGAGCAAGATATTGAAAGCCTATTTGAAGAAATAATGACAGAAAACTTCCCCTACCTGGTAAAAGAAATGGACTTACAAATCCAGGAAGCGCAGAGAATCCCAAACAAAAGGAATCCAAAGAGGATCACAACAAGACACATCACAATTAAAATGCCAAGGGCAAAAGACAAAGAGAGAATCTTAAACACAGCAAGAGAAAAACAGTTATCTACAAGGGAGTACCCATACGACTGTCAGCTGATTTCTCAACAGAAACCATGCAGGCCAGAAGGGAGTGGCAAGAAATATTCAAAGTGATGAATAGCAAGAACCTACAACCAAGATTACTCTACCCAGCAAAGCTATCATGTAAAGCTGATGGTCAGATAAAGAGCTTCACAGACAAGAAAAAGCTAAAGGAGTTCACCAGCACCAAACCAGGATTATTTGAAATGCTGAAGGGCATTCTTTAAGAAGAGGAAGAAGAAGAAACAGGTAAAGATAAAAATTATGAACAACAAAGGGACAACAAATACACATCTATCAACAAGTGAATCTAACAATTAAGTCAATAAAAATATCTGATGAACAGAATAAACTGGTGAATATAATAGAAGTAAGGGCATAGAAAGGGAAAGGACTGACAATTCTTGGGGCGGGGGGTGAGGGGTGTGGGAAGAGACTAGACAAAAAAATCTTACACCTATGGATGAAGATAGTGGTGGAGGTAAGGGCATGGGGGGGAGGGCGAACCAGGTGGAGGGGAGCTATGGGGGTAAAATAAAAAGAAACATCTGTAATAATCTGAACAATACAGATTTTTGATTTTTTAAAAAAACATAGAAATGCAAAACTGCAACTGAAATTTGAGGAAAATAAATTTTAAAATACTACCAAGACAACCTTGTGGATCTAATTAGTGCCATTGGATTGTACACTAAAAAATAGTTAAAATGGCAACTTCTGTTATAATTCATGACTGTTTTTTAAAATGGTACTAGGAATATCCAATGCTACACATGTGAATGAACTGAAAACTGAAACAACACAATCATTACATTTGCTATGTGTATATGCTTATATATTTTTACTCAAATGATGAGCAAGAAAAAAAGAGCGTTAAATCTTTGCATATAATTTATCATTTGGAGTGTGTCTTTCTCTATAATGCAAACAAGAAAATGCACTTTGAAAGTTCGCATCCTATGTCACCTGCTGAAAAATCTTAACATTGTAACTTCATTATAAATCTACTGAAAATTGTATTAAGATGCAACTATAAAAATGTTTTAATAAAACTCAACATTGCTTTCGTATTAAATATTAACATATTTAATAATTATTAAGGGCAATAAATGTTGCTTTCACAGAACTTGCCTGGGATAAGGTGGACACCTGCATTGTTTCTATGATGCCATTATTACCCAAGATATTTCTGAAACTCTCTTTTGTAACCAATTTGCAGGTCTCTCAAGAAAGGCACCTCTCTTTATATTTGGGATTTAAACCCACATTACTTAGCTTGATCATCCAACTTGCTTACCAGCTTCACTTCAAATGATTCTTGGCAACTTCCAAGAGTCAAATTCATCCTAGAACGGAAGAGGTCCCTACCCATAATGGAGGTATTTGAGACAAGTAAGACAGGTTCTAAGAATAATATCAATTAAGTTCCAAACTATTTGGAGCAATGGCAGTATTGTTGGATTGTGTACACAGCAGTTAATGACTTTACAAAAGAATTTTTAATTCACAAGAACCACTTTGGCCCTGACCAGTTTGGCTCAGTGGATAGAGCGTCGGCCTGAGGACTGAAAGGTCCCAGGTTCGATTCCGGTCAGGGGCGTGTGCCTTAGTTGCAGGCACGTCCCCAGTGGGGGGTGTGCAGGAGGCAGCTGGTCGATGTTTCTAACTCTCTATCCCTCTCCCTTCCTCTCTGTAGAAAATCAATAAAATATATTTTTTTTTAAAAAACCCACTTTGCAGGAGGACTGAACAGTCCCATTCCTTCAGAGCCACTTACTGAAAATCTGCTATCTGCTGCACTTGGTTTAGTCTTTAGTAACAAGTATTAATCGGGTCTCTGTCCTCCAAAAGCTTCCTAGCTACTGAAAAGAATCCCAAAAACATGGAAAATAAAGGTCTTTGTATTCCCTCCCACTTCAAATACCAAATTTTAAAAATTAAAATGTCTTTCACCTCCAATGCCCACCTGGGCTTCACCATGCCTCTCTGCCTCTCCCGATCCTTAACCCCCTCTAATGCTTTCTCTTGTTCTCATTCACAGGGAGGAATGATCATCATGCTTTTGCTCAGTGTGGCCATCACAGTACTCTCCGTCATCAACGTGGGCAAGAGCATCATGTTTGTCATGACACCCCACCTGTGGGCCACCTCCTCCCTGATGCCCTTCATCGGCTTCCTGCTAGGCTACATTCTCTCTGCTATCTTCCGCCTCAATGGGCAGTAGGTATTACTTCCTACCTATGGGTCTCATTCTTGTCCTGGTTTCTCAGGAAAAGGATGAGGAGATCTGAGACCTGTGGAAGGCATTTCACCAGCAATATGTTCAAATGCATCAACTGAGCAAGGGACTTTGGACTGAAATATTGGGAAGGTATTGAATGGGTTAGAAACATTAATTATCCAAAGAGCAACAACTCATGGCTCCCTCCAGAGGCTAGATTCCATCTCCTGCCCAACTCTCTGGTAGCTAATGGCACTAGGGTATCTGTGTCATTATGACAAATATTGATCATATTCTTCCTCTTCCATATTTCCTTTTTTCCTTTGACAAGAACACTATCAAGTGACAGCTCTGCTAAATGGCACTCGGATCTGACTTGGCAGGGGCCTTAGCTAGAGTCTAATCCAATTCACAAACAGCTGCTACTTTAAGGGAATGGATAACTTAGAAAGCCTGGAATGGTAACATCAGGCACCCTGTCTATACAAAGCAGTGCATTCCAGAACTTTTGCTCATTTCAAGCATAGTAGACAAATGTTTATGCAGTTTACATTAGTAGCACCCTACCTAGCACTCCTGCCCCCCCACCTCAAAAAACTTGTTTTAAAAATATAATTTTAAAATAATTATTCATACAGAAAACAAGTTGGGAGTTCCCAGTAGGAGGTGGGATTGGGGAGCTGGGTAAAAAAGGTAAAAGGATTAAGAAGTACAAATTGGTTGTTACAAAATAGTCACGGGGTTGTCAAGTACAGCATACCGAATACAGTCAATAATATTGCAGTAACTATATATGGGGCCAGGTGGGTACTAAAATTATCAGGGGATCACTTTGTAAATTATATAATTGTCTAAATGCTATGTTGTACACCTGAACCTAATCCTATCCTATATAATAAAAAGGTAATATGCAAATTGACCCTAACAGCTGAGAACCAGTCGCTATGATGTGCACTGACCACCAGAGGGCACATGCTAAATGCAGGAGCTGCCCCCTGGTGGTCAGTGTACTGCCACAGGGGGAGTGCTGCTCAGCCAGAAGCTGGCTCATGGCTGACCAGCACAGCTGCAGTGGCAGGAGCCTTTCCAGCAGTGCTTAGGGAAGCAGGCCTAAGCCATTAGACATCCACCAAAGGGTTCTGGACTGTGTGAGGGCAGTCCAGGCTGAGGGACGCCGAGTGCACAAATTTTCATGCACCGGGCCTCTAGAATAAAATAATAAATTATCACTTGTAATTAAAAATAAAAATTTTTAAATATTTTTTCAAAATTATCCTTTTTGAAAAACATGCTAATAATAACAAATTAGTACAGGATACAACACACGGTGACACAGTAGAGTCAAAAGACTGCCAATAACCACTTGACGTCAACTTTCATGACAGAGTGGTATGGATCATACATGGCCCCAGCATCACAGCATCAAGTACTGCCAGAGAGAGCAGTCTTCCTCATATGCTGAGGCAGCTCTCAGGGGTTTTCGTGAATAACAATTATTTTAATACATTAATTACAATTCAATGAATTAAACGTACATTTATTAAATGTAAACATCCCATTCTTTAATTCATAAAATGGGAAGCAAAACCAAGAGACTGTATTCCAATGACAGATAAATGTGGCTAAATCAAGTATATTTTTTTAATCATCACGTTTTAGAGTTAAAGGTAGCAAAGCCGGAAACTTGGGAACAGGACAAGATCTTCAGGCATTTCAATCCTCTACTATATGTTAAAAATTATAATTGTCCTGTATGTAAGTCCAATATAACAAGCCAATGATTGATACTGACTCACACCTTCCTCTCCTCCCTCACCAGCTGGACATTTCTCCAAATTTTAATTTAGAAATCCTACAAAAGTGGACAAATCACCCATTTCCAAGACAAAAAATGATCTCATAAACACTCCCTTCATGAACCCACTCCACAAGACTGGATTGGTGATTTCAACATGTGTCAATTCCCCATTTCTTGAAACCATGTGTACTCCACTTCTTGGCACACTTCCTGTCTCAGACTGTTAAAAGTATCTAGGAGGGAAAAGATAGGGAAATGAGGCTATACATTCATGCCTCTTCTGTGAGGGCATATGGGGTGGTTGTTTTGTAACCTACACAGATGCAGGCGCACTGTCAGCATGGAGACTGGATGCCAAAATATTCAACTCTGCTCCACCATCCTCAATGTGACCTTCCCCCCTGAAGTCATTGGACCACTTTTCTTCTTTCCTCTACTCTACATGATTTGCCAGCTTGGAGAAGGGCTTCTCCTCATTGTCATCTTTCGGTGCTATGAGAAAATCAAGCCTTCCAAGGGTGAGTACTGAATTATCCTCCTTGGAGATCTCACATATTGGAGAAAAACAAGCTTCTAACAAGGACCTGTTAGATGGGGCTGTAACTATCAAGTCACTAGAAACCAGGTAGGAATAAGAAGTACGAAGGGCCTCAGAGAGCCAAGGCTACTTCACTCACTGCAGTTTTGGGTGGAGTTTGCCTCATGGGTAATTTGGGCTGCTTTCACTGAGGAAATCATGTATAGGGCTCAGGATGAGAACATAGGACAGATCCATTTTGGCCAACAGATAGTTGTGAGACGTCAGTTCTGTGAAAGGCCCTATTCACAAGAGTTCAGGAAATTTGGACTGAAGGTTCTCAATGTCTTAGAACCAGGTCAGAGTCCCAGCACCACTGGCACCACTACAGGAGGGAAAGCATTCAAGCAATGCAGCCTAATAACCCTGAATCCAAAACGGAGGATCCCAATTCTGGTGACACAGTAAAGAAAACTTAAGCTTACTGAACAGTCTTTCACAATCTGGTCTGATTTGCCTTATATCTTAATCTGATTACTACTGGATTAATAACTTCCTAGCCAATTAGCACCTATTTTCTAAGAGGCTCAGATCATTTCATTCTCTTCCAAACATAATCAAAACTCAAGAAAGCTCAGAGTCCCTTCCTCAAAGAAGACTTTAACCCTACATCTTTTTTTCCAAACCAGGAAACAACCTTACTTGATAACATTTCAGTATTTTATATTCTAAATATCAGTATAATCACTCAAACCCTCAACTCTTATTCCCACAAATTTAATTGAGGGCCCCTTCAAAACCTTTTCTAGGCCCAGGGGACTGGTTTACACCCAAAAAGAAAGATGCAACTTCCCTGGTGAAATTATCTTATAGCAGGCAAATGCAGATTTACAACAAACTAAGATGCAATTTTGGTATTAAGCAGTCAAAAAGAAATAGAGGATTATACTTCAGAACCATTTTATGTTTTGGTTCAAACTATAGTAGAGCTGTAGAAAATCTAGTCTGATGCTTATCCAAGAGCAACTCAGAAATCCACTGCCCCTGAAGTCCCCACCCTTACCCAAAAAATGCAAGAGGGGGCAAAAGTTTCTACAACAACCCATCAGGTTCCCAATCTTAGTCTCAGAAAGGTCCAGAGTGCCTCATGAGGCCATGCTCTAAGTATGGGTATTTGGCTCTCAAGACCTAAAATGAACTTCACTCACAATGCACTTCAGAAGACCCCTAGGACAAAACTATGTGAAAGCACCTTACTTTTGTACCTAATGACCATAAGGACCCAAGCAGCAGTACTCAGGATGAAGAATCTGCCAAGTTTTTATGGTTTTGATATCTTTACCCTTCTACAGAGATGGGAGAACCAGAAAGGTAGACCCTATCTTCACAGCTCCTCAGCCGTGCTGCCTGGAAATGTAGACCAAACCAATGGGGGAAGAGCGGGGCATAGGAACGCACCTTGGAAGACTTCCCTAAAGTTCTTTTCTCCCTGACCCGATTGCTCCCCAAATGCAGTCAACAACTTCGTTTAAATTCAACTCCCCTATTGAATTGCATGTACAACGAAGTTGGACATGGAGTCCCAGAGAGTCAGTATTCTGCTAATTAGACCTTTTGTGACTAGTATTACCATTAAGGGATGTTGAGGAAAAGCAAATCCTTTCTCAGAATTAAAACATGGGAGGAGAGATGGTCAAGAGATGAAAAAAACAGAGCCTACCCTAGAGGTAAAATATTGAACAAGCTTTATATTTACTATTCTCTCATTCTCCTACCCTACACATAACCCTTTTCAACTTGACAGATAAAACAAAAATGACCTACACAGCTGGCACAACTGAAGAAACCTTTCCAGCAGCTCTGGGAAATGGCACCCACAAAGAGGAGTGCCCGCCCCCTTACACAGCCTAGCCTTCCCCCATTGACCTGGATTCAGGTCAGAAGACAATTCAGAAGAAAATGTGGTAAACTACAGAGAAAGCAGATGAAAGGAACACACCACCAGTGACTGAGTCTCCAACATTTCCAGCAGAAACTATCAGCATCATGGAGAATCTTGCCTGGAGGACAGATAGGGATGGGAGGTGGGGAGGTGGGGTGGGAGAGGGGATGTCTAATTCTAAAAGCCTCACCTATCTCCAGCTTAGAATTTGATACTTGTTTTTTAAAAAAAGTTGACTTGCTCAATGACAATCCTTTGAAGGGAACCCAAACTGCCTTTTACCTCTGCATCCCTAAAACAGTGCCTGCTAGGCAAATAAGTCACTCTTTCTCATTGTGGCCAGGAGCATAATCCCATACACCAAAAAGCTGCCAGTTGGAGTGCCTCTGGGAGACAGCCAATTGATGTATCTCTCCCTCCTCTCTAAAATATCAATGAATATATATCCTTGGGTGGAAATATTTTTAAAAAGTACTTGATCTGTGAACTAGTCAAAAAAATTTTCCTCAAAATCAAATACCCAAATCCAATTCCAAGGGGATTTTGTTTTTAATATTTTTATTGATTTCAGAGAAAGGAGACAGAAACATCAATGAGAATTACCGATCAGCTGCCTCCTGCACGCCCCCTACTGGGGATCAAGCCCGAAACCCAGGCTTGTACCCTAACTGGGAATCGAAACCTGACCTCCTGGTTCATAGGTCAATGCTCAACCACTGAACCACACTGGCTGGGGCCATTCCAAGTTTTATTACTAAAAAATAATGCTCAAAGAGCTTCAGGATTAGTTGACTTTAATAATCCTTTCTAATAACCTTAAAAATCCAGATCCTATTCCTGACATCACTACTGGGATTAACGTTACTGAGAACACAAGACACCAAGTATACAAAATCAACTAGACAAGACAAATTCAAAAACTCGGCCATACTGAAAGAATATAATCCCAGCCCTGACTGGTTTGGCTCAGTGGATAGAGTGTTGGCCTGCGGACTCAAGAGTCCCAGGTTCGGTTCCAGTCAAGGGCATATACCTTGGTTTCGGGCACATTTCCAGTGGGGGGCATGCAGGAGGCAGCTGGTTGATGTTTCTCTCATTGATGTTTCTATCTCTCTATCCCTCTCCCTTCCTCTCTGTAAAAAAAAAAAATCAATAATATATATATATATATTTTTTTTTTTTTTTAAAAAGAATATAATCCCAGCAAGAGGGGAAAACTTTAACAAGAAAAGCCAGGCAACAATACAAAAATCAATAGAATTGTTTCACTAATCTAATAATTCTGTATTTCATCAGTTCATTAGTGGTTTTCACATTAAGGTCCCTCAAAATTCAGTGTTAAGATGCTGCCAAAATGAGTGGTTTCTCAATTCAAAGAAAATACTCAAATTTGATATTCTTAAAAAGTTTCTCCAATAAAATTTAAACATTTTGCATATTGTTCATTAAGGTCAAGTATTAAATAATATTAATAACACTTGCAAACAGCCTACCATGCCTAGCTCTTGTGATTTTCACATCAGTTAACGATTAGATACAACTGAAACTGACAAATTAATTTCAGGACATCAGTCTGGCAAACATCCAGCACTACCAGTATTCCCATTACCACAGCAAACTTAAGAATCACTGATTTGGGCCACTAATACCCTATTAAAAATGAAGACATGTGAAAGGTCTCCCATTTATCTTTTTTACATATTATATCCATATTTACCTGTCTATGCCAACTGTTTTCTCTAACATCTAGCAGACATCATCTGCTAGGAAACTTGGTTAAATACAACAAAGCAATATAAGAACAAGTTTAGCTTTTTGAGGAAGGGAAGGCTGGACTTAAGATTTATTGCCCTCCATGTAAAAAGGTGGAGATGAATATAGTCAATAATATTGTGGTAAGTCTGCATAATGATAGATGATTGCTAGACTTACTATGGTCACCATTTTAATTTTTGCGGGAAACAAGTAAAATTGGATCCACCAGGGAGACTGTCAATGGCATAAGGAAACATACCTTGGAACCAGCAAAAATAAAAACGTTTTACGTCGTTGTTGTGTGTGCCCCGCTCATAAACTACGCAGTGAAACGGGGTACATGTGCAAGTTTTGTAATGTACCCCTGCACAAAGGAAAGTGTTTCAAACGCTACCACAGTGGCGGGAAAATGCCTGCTTACAAAGTGTTTAAGATATGTCAAATCACTATATTATACACCTGAAACTAATGTTCTATTACAAGCCCAGTGCATCATGCACTGGAGGAGGTGTCCCTTAGCCCTGCCAGGCCCTTCTCACAGTCTGGGAGCCCTCAGGGGTGGGAGACGACCAGGCAGTCAGGGGAAGGGGACATTGCCATCACACCTCTGCTGCTACCACTGCTGGCAGTGCTTCAGGTGGCCCTGGGCAGCTGGGCAGCTGACAGCTGAGGCTTGCCTGTGCCTTGGGCCAGCCCTGGGCAGCTGGGGGACTAGGGGGTTGGAGGACTCCAGAGGCAGGTATGCAGCAAGGCCTGCCGCCCCAGCAGGGCTAAGGGGACTGGGCACTGCCATCTTGTGGCTGTGGGCGCCACCATCTTTGAGGGAATGGCAATTAGCACATTCCCTTATTGACTGTGGACACCACCATCTTTGCAATGGCATGAGGGTCAATTAGCATATTCTCTATTAAATAGGACTAGAGACCCAGTGCACTAAAATTCATGCACTGGGGGGTGGGGGGATGGTGTCCCTCGACCAGGCCTGCGCCCTCTCACAGTCCGGGACCCCCCAGGGGATGTCCACCTGCTGGCTTAGTCAAACATCCTTAGCACTGCTGAGGAGGTAGGAGAGGCTTCCACCACCACCACTGCACTAGCAGCCCTCGGCCCAGCTTGTGGCTGAGCAAAGCTCCCCATGGGAGCACACTGACCACCAGGGGGCAGCTCCTGCATTGAGTGTCCACCCCTGGTGGTCAGTGCACATCAGTGATCAGTCATTCCTGGTCATTCCACCGCTAGGGTCAATTTGCATATTACCCTTTTATTATATAGGAGAATATACCGGATACCAACTATACTTTTATATGTTACAGGCAAAACAGATGCTACTCTCAAACTTTCCATACAGCTTGCTAGATGAAAGTTGCACAAAAGCTGCACTATGCCCTGCAAAGGCTGGTCTTAGCAGAACTGCTTATGCTCAAGGCCACTCCACTCATGACTTCTCAGAACCTGGATCTGAAAATTTAGGCTAACTTGTTGGTTCAAATTAAGTCCGTCTCCTCTACCTTTAAAGTGTCTTAATTTATTGTCTCACTGTAAAACAAACTATTTGTAATATATTTGAACAGTCCATACCTAATAGGAAGTTTTGAAGATTCAGTTACCCAGTATTTATATAACACTAGCACTCATATGGACTAATCAAATAAAACAGAAGGCACTTATTTTATAGGGGTAGAAAAATCAGAAAGTCAACTGGTAAAATGTCCAAGTACCTAACACCATACATATCACTGAGGTACATTTTAAAAACCTAAAGGGTTAAAAACTAGGTTCTATCACTTCATTTTTCTTTTTTTTAAATGTATTTTAATTTTTTAGAGAGGGAGAGGGATAGCTGGAAACATCGATGAGAAACACCGATCAGCTGCCTCCTGCACACTCCCCACTGGGGATGTGCCCGAAACCAAGGTACATGCCCTTGAAAGGAATTGAACCTGGGACCCTTGAGTCCACAGGCCAACTCTCTATCCACTGAGCCAAACCGGTTAGAGCCTACCACTTCATTTTTCTTAATCCTCACCCAAAAAAATTGTTTTTTGAGAGAAAAACATCAATAGGTTACTTTCTGAACACCCCCTGACCAGGAATCAAACCTACAACCTAGGTATTTACCCCAACAGGGAATCAAACCTGTAACTTTTCGATGCGCCGGACACTTCAACCTATCAACGGAACCACCCAGCCACGGCAGGTTCTGGTAATTTTATCTTTTTAATACATTTTTATTTCAGAGAGGGAGAAACATCAGTGATGAGAATCACTGACCAGTTGCCTCCCGCACAACCCCCACTAGGAAATGAGCCTGAAACCAGCACGTGTCCTGACCAGTTATCAAAATTCCTATGTTAACCTCCTGGTTCATAGGTTAACACTCAACCACTGAGCTCGCCAGTGGGGTAGTTCTGCCCTTTTAAAGCAAGTGCCCTCCATCCCAGTTAACACATTGTGGACCAATACTTTCATTGCTAGCTTTACCCCGTGGCCAGATAAGTTTCTACTGAACCAGTACAAAAAAAACATTTTACATAAATGTTAACAGCATGGTTTAAATACCCAGTTTCTTGAAATTATTACGTATCTTACAAGGTTGTATCTTTTTAAAGAATTCTCATAATTGGCCACAAGCCTTAGAGCAGGAAAAACACCAGATCTCTCATGACCCGTCCACAATGTGGTACAAGATATCACATAAACTCTCCCTAAAATCAGCTTCACAATTTTCTGGCCAAACTCTAGCCTTCAATAGAGGGAAGTGGCTATGTCAGTAAACCAAAAAGCTTTCAAATCCAAACCCCAACTAGAAACTCCCCTGATGGATCCCATTTTGTGTAGAAAACAAAAGCCATCTTTTTGGTGCTTTCCTCAAAATCCCTGCAGGGCTATGCAAGGGTCTGTACTGACGGTGTCATTTTTAAGATTCTGGAACTAGACTTTATGGGCTCTAATACTAGTTTATCGTTTATTTACTCGCTCTTTGACACCATTTCCTCCAATAAAACTACTACCTAATAGGAAGTTTTGAAGATTCAGTTACCCAGTATTTATATAACACTAGCACTCATATGGACTAATCAATCTCTGAGACTCCTGTACCTTTAAGTCATTACCTGCAGGTAGCAGGATCTAACAGTTAAGATGGATGAGAACCTTAAGCAGCTTTCACTATTATTCTCCCCTTCTCATATGTGACATCCGTATCTCAGGACTAAGAAAAAGTATCTGAACCCCTTTACAGCTATGTCCATGGATCTAAGAAATACCAACCCCCCGCCCCCAAAAAACACCTTTCTGTCCACCAAACTATAGTACAACCTTTAAGAAAAGCATAAAATATTAACTGTACCATTTGCTTCCTAAATTGTCCTCTTGACTACGGAATAGTCACGTGATACAGGGCAAGAGCATGGGAGGGTCACATACAAAGGAAATCATACACTGTTGATCACTTCACTGCTTTAAACATCTCACTAACTTTGCCTATTTTCTGACTAGCTAGAAATGTCTAAAGTACTATTCAAATTTTTTAAGAATAAAGAACCAGAGCTAACCGAACAACTTCAGGTTCTCTACAAGAAATTGTGTTGAATGTAGATGAGAAGGGAGGACTAAATAACCACACATCCTTCAAACAGACAGACAAAAGCAGTTTTATAATCTTTTATTATTAATAACTAACAGCTGCTTGTTAGTCTTTGACAGGCAGCTGTTAAAGGGTGGGTGGGAGGACACCCATGACCCTAACAAGGAAAACTCAAATTAAGCCTTTATGTACAAGCAAATTTAGAGCTCTTTTAAGTGTCCAAAGCTATTAATTAGTTTAATTGACACATTAAACTAATTTTGAATTAACATATTTGAATAACCAAGAACTAAAATGTTCAAATTTTTTCTAGTACAAAAAAATTAAATTTGCTTTAGCTATAAAAGAGCTCTGTCAATATACACAAACTATATACTTCAGACATTCACAAAAATGTGAGCAGAAGGCTTATCAAAAGACATTTAATACAATTAGGTTTCAACAACCCTTGGTGGTCCACATCTACAAAGATATCCAGCCCAACCCAAACCAACCCCCCTCCATGTCCCACCCCCACAAAAAAAAACACATACTTACCAGAATTTTTAGCAAGTATGATTTGGGTATTTGTGTTTTTGTGTTTTATGTTTTTTTAAAAAAAGGCCCCCTGGGCAAGTTATTTACAGTTTAATTGCCACTGTCAACTGATCTGGACCGGGACCGAGACCTGGACCTGGACCTAGACTTCTGGCGATCCACAGATGCTGGAGACTTAGATCTACTTGAAGAACCACGTTTCTGGCTCTTCTCGGGTGCAGGAGACCTACTAACAGAACGGGACTTGCTCCGGCTCCGGCTCCTGCTCCTAGACCGGCTGTAAGACTTGCGACTCCGAGACCGAGACCGAGACCGAGACCGAGATCGAGACCGAGATCGGCTACGAGACCTAGAGGAACTCCTAGTCCGGGAACGAGACCTGCTTCGTGACCTACTGATGGGGGGAGAGGGGGAGAAAAACAACATAAGCTGCAAGTCCTACAAATCCGTTAAGTAAAACTTTGACTTAAAAATGTTAGCGTCCTGGCTGGTGGGGCTCAGTTGGTTGGGCGTTGTGTCCCATGCATGCAACGAAAGGTTGCTGGTTCGATTCCCTGTCAGGGCACAGGGCCCAGGTGATAAGCTTGTTCCCCAGTAGGGGTCGTACAACAGACAACTGGTAGGTGTTTTGCTCTCCCTCTCTTCTGTAAAAATCAAAAATATTTTTAAAATATATTAAGGAAATACCTGTGCCTTTTGCTGCCTTCGATTAATTTTATTTTTCTCCCATTTATTTCCTTTCCAGAAAGTTTTTCAATAGCATTCTTTAAATCACCATAAGAGGCGAACTCAACCACCCTAGTGAGGAAAAAGAAAAACATTTGTGAAATTATGTACATCTTACAGTCTCACAAGCTATGGTAATCTAGATTAAGTACCTTTTTCATGTTCATTTTGCTATTACTGTATCAAGAGCCTTTAACTCTCGATGGATAACATGACATTATAGCAAAGTTTCTCAACCTCCTAACTGTTGACAATTTAGCCATGAATGCCAAGTTTGTTGTTGGGGGCTTTCCTGTGCATTGTACAATGTGTATATGCATCCCTGGCCTTTATCCACAAGATGCCAGCCATTGCTAAAAGTCCCCTGAAGCAAACCCACCTGAAAACCAAGAGCATTCCCAAATTTTAAGTACTCAGAACAACATTCACAATAAAACTGCCCAGATATTTTAACAGGCTTACAATCTACAGTACATACTTACCCTTCATTTAATTTAGGTCTATGTGCATCCGCAAAAGTTACTTCTCCAGCTTGTCTCATGAAATCTTTGAGATCCTTAACACAAGATAATTGTGTTATGCAGAGAAAAGGAAACGTGACACACAAACAACAACATGATATAAAAACAAGACTACTGAAAGAGAAGATGTTAGATAAAGTACAAACATGGCATTTACCACACTTGTATTCTATCAGAATTCAAAAAGTATGTCAGGGCACGAAATAAGTAAATAGCATATTGCTTTTAAGCAAAATGCTGAAGGAAATTCAGATGTTAACGTTAAGTAGTATTAGTCTATACTGAGCTCAATACAAAAGGAAAACAAAAAACAAAACAAAAAAACAAACAAGTAGAAACAATACATATTTTTAAAGACTAAAGTAGAAATTTTATATTTAAAAACAGAACATTTACAAGACATCTATTATTTTGTGCCCCATATGTCATTAAAAAAGTTTACTTTACCTTTATTATTATTTCCCTAGGCTAGTCAAGCAGCAAACCGTTAATCGGTCGAAGAAACCTTCATGACATATGCCCGACTGGCTCTTCGCCACCCACTTGAAGGACACTACCCAATCGATGGAAGCCTTTAATCGCACAGCCCTCCCTATTAGCAGACTATTGGCGGATGCAGACATGTTCTACTCTTGAGCAGTTACCAAGGACCACTTTACTGCGAACAGGATTCCAACGACCAACTAATTTCGTATCGTTCGACCAGGACCTCTTATTCGGAAGCGTTACAGGAAGACAGCTCTCAACTTAGGGATCAGATCACGTTATCAGCGCTCTGGGATGGCTGCAACCTGGCACTCCAAGTAAGTGCCCCGATTACGTCTAGACCGGCAAACACAGATCTAGAGGTGGCCAATTGATCACTGTAGGAGCTGACTGGCAAAGTCAACCAGGCCCAACCAAGAGTGACCAAGACAACGATTAGGATAACCCACAGGCACTCCTCGTCATAAGGCCAACGACACAGATAGGCTGGCAAATAAAGGGTTTAATATTTGGTTAAAATTGATTTTAAGAACAAGAAAAAATATCCTCAAAGACATTTACATTTATTTGATCACTAATATTAAAATTTGCAATATCCCCCAGTTACATTAAATTAAAATTTTAAAGTTACAATTAATTCCATTAATTTAATTAAAAATAGAACTACTTTTAATAAAATGTTAATAAAACTTTAGCTACCCATTCCATTAGTTTTTAAAAAGCCACATTAAAATATCTCAAAACTGAATTTCTACAAACCTGCCAGCTGACTCTTGAAGATAAATTTTCAACTATAAGCCGATTTTCTGTTCTTACAGGTGGAGCATTTCTGAGAAAGAAAACAAGTATTCACAATGGCAGAAATACAGCAATGTGCAATTTTGTTCCAACCGTGAGCAAGTTTATGCATTCGGACATGATAAACCATTCAACCGATTTCATGTTTATTTTATGATTCATTAGAGACTTAACAGAAACAGTGAACTGGCAAGGGACATAAAAGAATGGACTTTCTTGGTAAATATCAGAATCACTTAATGCTAACTGGAGGGCAAATGAACAAATTCGTGCACTGAGATACCCTCAGCCCTGCCTGTGCCCTCTTGCAGTCTAGGAGCCCTCAGGGGATATCTGACTGCTGGCTTAGGCCAGCAGCCCATCAGTCAGACATCCTTAGTGCTGCCTCAGAAGCGGGAGAGACTCCCACCAATGCCACTGTGCTCGCCAGCCATGAGCCCGGCTTCTGGCTGAGCAAGGACCCCCTTGTGGGAGTGCATTGACCACCAGGGAGCAGCTCCTGCATTAACCGTTAAGACGTGGTCAGTGCATGTCATAACAACTCAATTTGAGTATTAGCCTCTTATACAGGACAGTATTTAATCATTAAATAGTCATGCAGTAATGATTATTCAAAACAGCCATTGGCCATCACACATACCGTCTATCATTTCGAGGTCTGCGACTACTAAAGCGATCAGAGTATCGCCCTCTACCTCTCCCACCTCGGGATCGAGCCCGAGCATGTTCAATAGTAACCCTAAGGAAGGGAAGAAAAATCTTCATTATCCACACAAACTGTGTAAGAGATCTACCGTACTTAGGAAAGTACCCCAAACCCCAACACACCCTAGTCTGGTCTGTTTTACAACCCTAACTGTAAAACTAAAATTAAGATTCTCACCTTTCACTGCAGAGCTCTTTTCCATCAAGTTCATATACAGCATCATCAGCATCCCTGGGATCCTCAAATTCCTAAAATACAAGCATGAAAAAATACAGATAATGCTTGGCAGTCTTAAAAGTGTACTCCACAACATTGGGAGCACTAAAAACATTTAATAGACAAGTATCGCAATGACAGTACCCTATCAATAAGCCTATTTGACAAGTGACCAGGAGCGTTTCCCCAGTCAGCAGTGAGGTTCTTTTATTCCCAAAGGAAATTCACTGCTTCCAGGATGCACGCGTTTTCTAAAGATACTCTACCTGCCTCAGTAAGACAAAAAAAATGTTGCTTATCAAAATCTTTACCAGCGTAACAACAGACAAGCCAACCAGTTCTAAACACTCACCACAAAACCAAAGCCTCTCTTCAGATCGATATCCCGTATACGTCCGTACCCCTTGAAGAACCTTTCCACGTCTTTCTCCCTGGCCGCTGGATTTAGCCTCCCGATGAATACTCGACAGCCGCTCATGACGCCCGGCTAGGACTTCCTGTCAGGGAAAGAATTCAATTCAGACGACACGCGTGAATGTCAGAAGAATGGCTGGTCAAGGGGTCAAAAAAAACATGAACAGCATAAAATAAAATGTTTACCGGGTGATGTTATAAACAAGATTGCCAAGAGTGCCTCTTTATTAGGCCGGGTCCCTTGCAGACAAAATTAAAACTCGGCTCCCAACACGGTCCTTCCCTGGGCCCAGAACGCAGCCACCGCAACGCCCACTGCCGCCTCCGGAACTGCGCAGCCTCACACTCGCCCCGGCTCTTCTGGCCCCCTCCCATCTGCCGCAGTTAGGAAAGGCCGAGAAGTGCGGGCGGGGCCGGCGCCGCCCTCCGCAAGGCCAGCCCAATGGCGACGGGCCGCGCGAGCGTCGCCGCCTCCCTGGAGCGTCACAGCAGGTGGAAGCCGGAATCTCGCGACGCCACGGCCGCGCCTGCGCAGAGGGCGGCGGGCGGACGCTAGACAGCCACAAAATGGCGGCGGCGGCGGAGCCAGCGGTGGGCAGAGCCGCGCGTGCCAAAGTCCCTCCTCCCACGCCCTCCCCCGACTCCAGCGTCCCGGAGTCTCCATGCCCGCCCACGGAAACCCCGAGCCGCCACGCCCCGACCAAAGCCCACGACTCAAGGGGTTCGGCTAAGGAGGAAGTAGAGAGGCAGGGAGAGGCACAGACCCCGCAGGACAAACGACCCTAACCAAGACCGCCCTTCCACCTTCACTTCCCCTCAAGCGGTACCCCAAGGGAGACGTGCCCCAGCGCCCACCTCGAATAAACTGCGCTCATTGGACGCCGTCCTCCGCAAAGAGAGCAGCCCTGGCCACTGATCCGAGTGGCCATGAAGAAGCCTCGATCCGAGAAGCCATTCCCTCAAAGTGAGCCACTCACCTACCGGACAGGATCTTTGGCAGCTGAGACCCAAGAGAGGTCCGTAGTCTGCGACGGAGCTGTCTGCCTCCCCGCAGACCAGGACTCAACTCGTCTACGTCTCTCGACAACTGACGCACTTAGCTGCTCGGCGTTCTACAAAATGGAGGGGTGCGCCTTGCGTCACTTCCGGGGCCGCCCATAGACCCTCCCGCTTGGATCCGGGAACGGAAGTCTCTGAGGGGTCGGGGCCCTGTCACCGGGACCGGCCGAGCGGCCTTGCCCGCGGTGGGCGGGGCCGAGGGGCGGGGCGGGGCCGAGGGGCGGGGCGTGGCCGTCACGTGCCGGCGCTGGGAGGGCCGCTGTGGAAGACGTTTGCAGCTTCAGGCCGCGAGACTCGGCTCGTCATTATCTCTCGCATGAATGCGCCCTGGGACAAATGACGCCGCTTTTTCATCGGCATTCTTTTGAAGATGCCCTGAAGAGTCCTGGGTAAAAGAAACCCCGGAACTCGGGCTTTGCAAAACTACCTGGCCATTTCGGGGCGGGGCGGGTGGGGAAGACGCCCCTTGACGAGCAGTGAGGTGGGGACCGCGCCACGCACGTGTAGTTGACAGTAAGAATACCGAGGGAGTGCGTGTTTTTTAAGCGGCAGGTTTTCGCGGGACGAGATGTGCAACTTGGACCGGCCGCCGGAAGGCCGTCTTGAATTGAGTCCAGGGTGCAGATGTCTGCCTTCCCACGGCCCTGCACCTGAGCTGGCCTCACGAGGTCTCCAGCCGCTTTGCGTCCCGGCGGCGTTTGGCGCCCCCTCCCGGTTCAGGTTTCCGTGACGCCAGCGCGCACGTCCGCCGCTCCTCCAATAGGCGCGGTGGTTTCCACGCGGCTGGGAAACAGCCCCGCGCTCCCCTCCCTCCCTCCGCTCGTTCCCGGGAAGACGGGCAGGCTCAGAAGTGGGCGCGTAAAGGTGGGGGAAGTTCACTTCTCTTCCGTGCTTTTAGGTGGCAGCCGAGGCACCCCGTCTCTGGAGGCGCCTAGGGCTGCTGCTTGTCCCTGGAGTTACACCGATAAATACCGTCGTTCAGGGAGCAGAGCTCCTGCCCGCCCCCGCCTCCGACCTCCTGTGACCTGGAGCCTGGAGGAACTCGGATAGTTTCTATAGCGGGGGCTCATCCATTCCTGCATTTGTATGTTTATTTTTAAAAAGGGCCTCAGCAGGTACTCAGCACAATGGGGACGTTAGCTATCTATCGGGTGGGGAATTAAGGACGATTTTAAAGGAAAATATGTACTTGGTCAAAGAAAGCAGGTCCCTTCAGCGGCTAGCTTCACGTGCATCGGCATCTCTTAATGCACACATTGTGCCAAGCCAGGACTGACCGGCTTAGTCTGCTTTCTGCATAATTTTTAAAAGTCAGTCTTCCAGTCCTTTTCTACATTCTATGTTGACTGCGAAGCAACCGCTTGTAATTTCACTCACTGAACATCATTTTTTGCTGCCATAAGAGAAAGGAATCTAGAAAAGTTGTCCTGGGGGGTAAGGAAAGCAATAGCGGTGAACAAAAGGGGCTGCCTTCAGCCCTGGTGGTGCGGTTTTCTTAGGACTAATTTTTCTAATGAGGCCTTTTCTCTTAACTAACGTACCTTAGAAAGTTTGTGCTTTCCGCAGAGTTAACTTTTCATTAGTATTGCCTAGTGACTTATTCTGTATTTAAAACCATTTGTCTTGCCCTGACCGGTTTGGCTCAGTGGATAGACCCTTGGCCTGTGGACTGAAAGGTCCCAGGTTCCATTCCGGTCAAGGGCGTGTACCTGGGTTGCGGGCACATCCCCAGTAGGGGGTGTGCAGAAGGCAGCTGATCGATGTTTCTCATTGATGTTTCTAAATCTCTATCTCTCTCCCTTCCTCTCTGTAAAAAAATCAATAAAATATATTTTTTTTAAAAAACAACCATTTGTCTTCTGCAATGCTTGCTTGTTCCATGACAACTGCCTAATGGGTCTCCATACCAGAGTGTTTCCTAACAATCCCCCCAATAAACTCATGTTTCACGAGCAGAAGTACTTTTACTCCTATCTGATCCTACAATATTCTGTGTATACTCCTATAATCCTTTCATTATTGAGAATGGTTTTACATTTTTAAATGGTTGGGAGCTGGGGCAAATAAAAAAAAAGTATATGAAAATCAAAGATCATTATCCATAAATAAAAGGGGTTTTTTTGGAAAAGCAGCTACTCTCTTTCATTTAATTACTGTCTGTAGCTATTGTCCTGTGATGTCAGGGGTGAGTATTTGTAATAGAGACCGTAGGGCCACAAAATCTGAAATATTCACTCTCTGGCCCTTTACAGAAAATGTTTGCCAATTCCTAAGGTAGCCAATTCCTAGACTTTAAACTGTGAATACTCCACCCAAGTCCCTTTGCCAGATAACAAAATAACAGGGACAGGATTTGATCTTTATTTCTAAATAAAGTTTATTTTATTCCAATTATAAAAAGACGTATAGTCTTACTATAGCAAAAATGTTCAACAGGAAAAATAATTGAAAGAATACTCATGATCCCATCTCACCAAATCCACCTTTTATTATATTTCGTTCTATGTAGGTAGCGGCTATAGGCTTAAGTCTCGGACTGACCTGTTGGCAAAGCCACAAACAAGTCCCAGCTTAGAGGGCACAGTCCTCTTAGCATTATTAGGCTTGACCTTATGATGCTCCCTAGATCGTATCTGGTAGCTAATGGGCTGCCAAACCAAGTGAAACAAGAACATTGTAACTGTGGTGACCACTACCTTGTTTACCTCTGGCTATAAAATAAAGGCTCAGCTTGCCATCTGGATCTCTATCTGTGGCCTCAGCCAGGCACAGGAAGATCCACCCAGAACCAACTTATTCTCTCGGTCTTTTCTACATCCTTCGCTGCTGCCCACCCCCCCCCACCCCCTCAGGCTCACTGAACCCTTGGCTATGCTGACCCCTACCCTACCCGCCCCCACCCACAGTTCTATTTCCTTTTTATGCTTTTTGTCCTGACTGTTTAATATGTTTCTTTTTCCATTCAAAAATGACATCACCATTTTTTTAGAAAACACAGATATGGAAATGTCAGGCCATTCCTATTCCCACCCGTGAGGAATAACTATTTGGCTTTTTTATAATTTCCCTTTAGTTTTTTTCTATAAGCACAATTGTTTTTTCAAAACATAAATCATCCTCATATATAGAATTTGGTATCATGAAACTTGTTACAATTTATTCATAAAACTTAATCATAGGCATTTCCCATGTTTCTTTGTTTTAATATAGTAATGATCAACCGTGTATATTCAGATTTATATCTGTTTTTTCATTTACATGCCACAACTACAATCCTGGGAGAAATATTTATTCTGACCAAGCTATTTTCTCTGAATATGCCCTAAATCTCACCAAAAGTTTTAAAAATTCCTATCCAGAACTTTCAACACTAAAAACATGTTGCTTCCTTTATCCTAGCTAATAATTCTAAAGGCTTTTTTGAAGGAATAAAGATCCTTAATCTCTCTTGGAAGTATATGGTTTTCTTTAATGTTCAGTTTTGACTCAGCTTCATTCCTACATACCTATCTGACTTCTTTCTATTGCCACCTCCTAATTTTATTGCTGTTGCTTAATTTGGTGCACAATAATTAAAATACCTGCGAACCCAGGACTGTATTTTAATTTGAGTGCCAAGATGAATGTTTCTCAACACCAACTGTACACTAAAATCACCTAGGAAGTGTTTATAACATTCTGCTGCCTGGGTCCCTACTGGCAAAAGTTTTGATTTAAATTGTCTGGGTTGTAGCCCTAGTGCAGTGGTTCTCAACCTTCTGGCCCTTTAAATACAGTTCCTCATGTTGTGACCCAACGGTAAAATTATTTTTATTGCTACTTCATAACTATAGTGTTGCTACTGTTATGAATCATAATGTAAATATCTGATATGCAGGATGGTCTTAGGTGACCCCTGTGAAAGGGTCGTTCACCCTCAAAGGGGTCACAACCCACAGGTTGAGAACCACTGCTCTAGTGTGTTAGTAAGGGCTGCAGGCGATTCTCATATTCAGGAGCGTTAGAGGCATGCTGACCTAGGTCTAGGCACTCGCATTTTTGTTCATAAAACCTGTCATCTGGCTCCATCTTCCCTCCTCCAAGTGCTCACGTCACACTCACGCTATGGCTGGAGCCCTATTGGGATCGTTACAGGAAATCATGCTAACATTAAGATACATTTAAATTCAGGGCACCTGAGCATATCATCCTTCCCATTCCTCTCAATATTGACAGTTGCTGTTTCCTGAGCCACTACTGTGTGTCAGTCAGTCCTCATACCAATTCTTCCATGTTATAAAATGTTAATGGGAATTATTTTCCTCAACATGTTGTAACATTTTTTAAATGAGGAAACAGGCTTAGAGAATCTTCTGATCTACTCTGCCCAGAACATCTTAATTTCTGAATGGCCCTGTTTGCAAAAGCTTGCAGCATGACCTTCCTGTGATCCATTTCTGTGCATTAAATGGCCCCAGAGATCCCAGGAACAGGAAGCATTTTTACTGAACTGCAGAGTCCTGACCACCAAGGCCACAGGAGGTTGGCGTGAAGGTAGAAGATAGAATAGGCAGAGCATCTCTGCATAGGGGCATCTCTTTAGAGAGAAGGGGCAAAGAAAATTCGCATAAGGGCTTCTAATAATATTTTCTTTAAGTGGGGGATAGAAAATAATTCCCATTCATTCAGAATTTGCTGACAAAACTTAGAAATTATTTGTAGGTTCATAACATAGTGTTTATCTGATGTCAGTTGAAGTATGAATTAACACCCAACTTAAATTCCAGCTTTAACTGCTGTTTCTGTTCCACTTTTACCTCTACTCTCAATTATGTTCTAGCTCACTAACCAATCCCAGTGGTTCTTCAAAAGAATCATGTGGGCACTGCTCCAAATACAGATTCCCAGTGCTGATTTCTCAGAGAACCAGATTCAGGAATCTGCATAGGAGTCTGAATATTTAACTGGTCAGGTAGGTCCCAACTATGGTTTGCAACCAGTCCTGCACTGTTTGGCTCACTCATCCCTTTCTACATTATCTCAGCAGCCATTCCATGTTTTTTCTCCTCTTCAATGAAGGACCGCTTCTCCTTCATTGTTAGCAGGTGTTAGTTACTTATTACTATACTAGAGGGGGGTTCCCTCAGCCTGGCCTGCACCCTCTCCAATCAGGGACCCCTTGGGGGATGTCTGACTGCCATTTGGGATCAGGCCTAAACCGGCAGTCAGATATCCCTCTTGCAATCCGGGACCGCTGGCTCCTAACCACTTGCCTACCTGCCTGCCTGGTCACCTCCCAATTGCCTCCCTGATGACCTGGTCACCCCCCATTTGCCCCCCTGCTGGCCTGGGTGTTCCTTAACTGTCCAGAAGGAAGTCGGACATCTGGAAGGACTTGGCGTTCCTGATAAAGCCCATGAGCAACTTTCTGCTGCACTGTCGCTAGGGCATTTCTGGGAACTTTGCCAGCCTCCCAAGGACCTTTAACCAGTCCTGAGAGATTTCTAATAATCTTCAGCCAGACATTCTTCTTTGTTCTTTTGTTTCCTGTCTAACAATGATTATCTAGATTCAATAGAAATATCATGAGAGCCACACTTCTCATTTTAAATTTTCTAGTGGCCACATTTTTTCAAAGGTAAAATGAAAACTAATGTCAATAATATAATTTATTTAACTCGATGTATCCAGAATACTATCCTTTCATTATGCAATCAATGTAAAAGCTATGAATTCGAGGTTAGCATATTACATCTTCATACTCCAGTGTGTATTTTACACGACAGCACAGCTTGCTCACACCAGTCCTGGTTCAAGCGCTCAGTGGCCGCGTGTGGCTGTGGCTACCATACTGCACAGCACACATCTAAACACTCTTATTTTTTTCCTTTAAAAATGTCTCTGCGAAGAAAGAAGTCTTTGAATTAGCTGTATGGATTTTTTTTCTCTTTTTTCTTCTCCCTTGCAGCAAATTTGAAACCAGTTATATAGGATTGACTTCAAGAGGAAGGGAGAGGGAGAGAGATAGAAACATCAATGATGAAAGAACCATTGATTTGCTGCCTCCTGCACCCCCCACACTGGCGATCAAGCCCGCAACCCCGGCATATGCCCTGAGTGGGAACTGAACCGTGACCTCCTAGGTCAGTGCTCACCCCCTGAGCACACCAGCTGGGCTGAAACAAAACTTTAACATGTGTTTGTAATCGATGTGCCTGAAAAGCTGCTCTACGAAGGGGGTGGGGGGAGGTCAGGAATCTGCATTTTAACAACTGTTGAGATGATTCTTGGCCACACTTCAGCTTTTGGGTCTCTTTTCTAACTTGTCCACATCTAATTCCAACTTGCAAGTGGCCAGTTCTTCTCAGCTGTCTCTAGGGAAACCTGTTAGTCCAATTCTTTTACACCCCAGAGGCCAGCGACTGATGCAGCCCTAAGAGCAATGCTTCTCCTGGGTATGGAGCTCAACACAGGGATAACGAGTACCCACACTCCAACTCTCAGTCCTGCCACTGGCCGCAGATACAGAGGCTTGAAATATGTGCCTTGTATGCAGAGAGGCTCAGTACTGGGGGCTGTGGTTTCTAGGAAGGCTGCTACCATTTACCTATGGGATTTGGTTGTGTTACTCGACCTCAGGTCTTCATCTACAAACAAGGGGATCATGATGTTCCCACTTCTTAGCGTCGGACCCATTAGGTAAAGCCCACAGGACAACGGGCATCTCACCAAAGGAGTCAGGAGGGATTTTCACAGGGTAGGGCTTCTGCTGAGTGATTTGGGGAAGGCGCAAGGTGGGGAGTGGGGGGAGGGGCTCTGAAGTAAGGACTGTTTGGCAGCTGTGTTTCTCAGGAATCTTTGTTCACAAGGTGGGAATGAGGCTGCCACGCGTAACAAAGCAATAAGGACTCAAAAGGAAAGGGTGGTGTGGCCATGGCCACAGCCTCTTACACACATTGTTTCAGGTTCCGTTAAAAACTCTAAGTCTGACTCCCGCCAGGGCTAGGAGCTGACTCAGAGCCTTGTGTCCTTACAATAAAGTTAAGCTCAGTGCGGAACGTTGCATCCCAAACCCTTACCCCAAGCCCTGCGCCTAGGCTGGCGATTAGACCTGCTCTGTCATAGTGAGCTGTGTGGTTCAGAACCTCAGGCACAAGTGGGAGGTCCATCCTCACAGAAAAGACTTCAGGTAGCAGTTTCTCACAGTCCATGGTTTTAGAAAACCCTCCTGTCCCTTTCATTGATGTTACATTGCCCAGTTGGGTCTTGTGGTTCGAGGTGCAGAATATTCAGTGAGATAATATATGCAAAATGCCTGGTGCATAATAAGGTCCCAGTAAGTGGCAGCTGCTCTTACTAGTGACCAGAGGCCCAGTGCACTGGATTTGTGCACCTGTGGGGATCACCCCGCTGTGGAAATGCTGCTCATCCTGGTCAGCCAAGCGGCGCTCCCACTGTAGTAGCACACTGACCACCAGCGGGCAGCTCCTGTGCTGAGTATCTACCCCTGGTGGTCAGCGCACGTCATTGGACTGGTTGACAGGTCATTCTGGTCATTCCACTGTTTGGTCACTGGGCTTTTATGACATAGGATTGTTTGTATTAGCTTAGGGTTATTCATCTAGGTTTGCTGTAACAGCATTCCTTTCCCTGCTCCATAGCTGCTGCCAGTTACAAGTTGGACCATGTTGAATTTAAACCTCAGCCCTCACCAGGCTGCTCCTTAAAGAAGCAGCACGAGCACCTGGCCCAGCAAGTCCCATGTCCTCACACTGCCAGACCCAGCTTCTCACTTACCCAGCACCCTGCCTTCCTCATCAAAGGGTCCTGGCCCTGTTCCCTCCAGCTCCACTCTGGAGTTGGCTTTGTTTTTCATGGACACGCTGCCTAAAGCTCCTGGTGAAGAGAACCTGATTCTATCAGGAGTCAACCACCTACCGCAGCCCTGCCGCTCCAGATCAGGGCTACCTGCCCAAAGTGGCACTTCACACACACACACACACACACACACGCAGGCATGCACACACACGTGCACACACCTACACACACAAACACAAATATACATAAACACATATGCAGCAGAAACACATGTACACACATACACGTGTACACATCATCAGATACACATACATGTATGTACACTCGTGGATGCATATAAACACACATATAAATTTGCTCACATGCATACGCACGTGCACACATGCATGCACACGTATACACACACACAATGCCAGAAGACTCCCTCGGTGCTGTGGGGTGTTTGGTCGCCCTGATAGGACCTCCACGCCCTTTTGCACCTGAGGAAGCTGCTTCCGCCCTCCCTCCCGAAGAGCCTGTTCCCATCAGACTGGTTTTTCCAGCCCCACCTTCCAGCTCCCGCTGCAGCTTTAGGGGCACCTCTTGCTTCAGGACACAATTGCTTTTAAACAAATGGTTTATTTTTCTATTAGCATCTCATAGGGGAAAAGTAAACAGAGATAACAAGAAGAATCCAAATACCACCATGAGCAGACTCTGTACACCACCCACACGCCGGCATCTCCAGACCTCCTTCCTGTGCACATGCTCCTTTGTCAAAACCAAAGTTAGGATCGCCCCGCTGGGAGCATTACACCCTCTTTTCTCACTTAGCAAAACGCATCCCAAACATCTTAGGCAAGTGGATTTTTGAGACCATGACTTGAAGCGCCTGCTTATCACTTACGATTTCAATTAGCAGTGCTACTGAAACCTGTCGGCTTTTTCTCTTTGCGATGTTTCTTCAACACCAGAAACACAACACGGGACGGGGGGAGAGGGGGGGCGGGGATCGCGGGCTGCAGGCATTCAGAAGCAAGTGAGACAGCTGCGCGCCTCCCTGCCCGGGACCGGAGGCTACCTCGCCCCTCCCTCTGAGCCGGGCAGCTCTTTTGGAAAGAAGCCAGCAGCACGGGCCGCGGCGCCCAGCGCTCAGCCCGAAGTCGCGCGACGGTAGCTGCGGTCGCTCTGCGGCTCCCAGCGCGTGCGGCCGCACTGAGCCTCCTTCACAGCCCGCCTTCCACCCTACGCCTGCAACAGCCTCCCCTGTCGGTGAACAGAGGGTCGGCCCCTCGTCTAACAAATGATACGAACTGGATAGACCGCTGGTGACTGTGGAAGCGTTGTTGAACTCCTTCCTTCATTTTGAGCCTGTTTGAAGTTTCCCGGGGCAGATTTTTAAATGGATTCTAGCTTGCCCTCACATTCCAGCTGTGCTTCTCCGCGACCACACCCCAGGGCTGGGAGGCTGATGAATACGAGGTTCAGGGCGCTGAGTAGCCAGCTTGGAGCGAAGACGAAGGCGGACATTTAGGGCAGGCGGCCCGCACTTCGAAAGCGGTTGTAAGGGGAGGAGGGGGAGGGGATGTGGACGGAGCCGGCGGCTCTGCGCAGCTGCCAGGGCCTCTCCCCGGGGAGCCGCAGGTGCTCGCTCCCTCCTGCCTCTGGCTCAGGCGTAGGGTGCCCGCCTGTCATCACACCTGGACCCTCTGGGAGGAGCTGCCCTCTGTTTTCACGGGAGGCAGGCCGCGTGTGGGTGGCCGGCGGGTGCACAGTGACGGGGACGGGGTGGAAAAGATTTCCCCAGGGGGCATTTTCCCCTTGCTCCTGCCTAAGGCACCCTTCGCCCACCCCAAGTGTATGCTTAATGCGCCACCTGGTGGCTGTATTGCATTGATGCAGTCTCTCTCACGGGAAATGACATAAGGTCACAGATGTCCGAGAATTTTCTAAAATATTAGACTCAGGTCCCTGAGAGCGCGTGGTTGCAGAGTAACCCAGAGATGCAGTGAGGGGAGCTTGCAGGAGAGACCCGGGGCTGAAGAAGGACCTGGCAGTGAGTTAAGCAAACTTGCAACCTGTGCCGGTTGTGATCCACTGAACTGGAGCAGGACAAGCGAGCAAAGGTGAAACAAACACACAAACAAACAAACAAGGATGGACCATGTACACAGAGAACTAAAACCTCTGTCTACTGGCTTTTTAAGGGTTGTTGTTTTTCTCTTTCTTTTGCTTGCACAGTATTTAAAAACCAAAATAATAAATTTCTAATATCTGGTATAAAATCAAAGTTATCATGGCTAACAATTAAAACCTAAAAACTTGGCCTGACCGGGATGCCTCAGTGGTTGAGCACTAACCATGAGGTTGAGTTTGATTCCAGGTCAGGGCATCTGCCCGGGTTTTGGGCTGGATCCCCAGTGTGGGGCATGCAGGAGGCAGCCGATCAATGACTCTCTCATCATTGATGTTTCTATCTCTCTCTCCCTCACGCTTCCTCCCTGAAATCCATAAGAAAAATATATTTTTTAATAAATTAATTAAACAAAACCTAACCATTTGTATTTGGGGACTTGTTTAAAGGCATCTGGAGATCTGCCTTCAGGCCTGTTGGCTGTGGGCCAACATCTCCACCTTCCTTCCCACCCCATTGGCCTGGCTATGGGGAATGTGAAAACAGGTCATAGTCCCACAGGATGTCAGGAGGTCATTTAGTCCAGAGAATTCCAAACTGTGGGTCTCCACCCATTGGTGGCTCTTGAAATCACTTTATGTTTAATGAATTAGACTAGAAGAGAGGAAAAGAGAAGGCAAGAATCTAGGCGACCAGAGGGCATCGAGAAAGTGCTGTGTGAGGCATATGTCCACCATGAAGAGCAGTCAAAACACAAACCCAGAAAAGAAGCTTGGAAATTGCTGAACTCATCTAATTCTCTCACTTTACAGATAAGGAAATTAAGGACCAGAGGAGATAAGAGACTGACCCAAAGTCACACAGCAATCTAGTAAGAGAGTGAGGAGGAGAATGTGCTGTCCTGACGCCAGGCCACCCACCGTGCCTGAGGGTTAGGACCTCTGAACACAACTGTGGCCAAACCAGGCTCAAGTTAATAGTTTGAGTTATTCAAAAGGAAACACCCACTGAAGAGTTGAAAGAATAATACAAAGAACATCTGTGTTCCTCCTACTTAGAGTCAACAATTGTTAATAATTTGCCACATTAGTTTTATTAATTGGTTGATGGGTATGTTTGGCTAAAACATTTGAAAGTAAGTTGCATAATCATGACATTCGCCCCTCAACACTTCAGCATGCAGCTCACAAATAGAAAGAATTTTCTGATATAACCACAATGCCTTTGTCACACACAAGATAATGAACATTTTCTTCAATTTTCATTCCCATATTCAGGTCATATTCAAATTCCCAGAATTGTCACCAAAAAAATGCCTTCCAGAATCTTACCCTCCACCCCCCACCCAATCCAGGAACCAATCAAAGATCACACATTACACTTGATTGTTTATCTCTCTCCAGGCACCTCCTGTTTGCTGCTTCCTTGAAGAGGGAGTAAGGTCCAAGGACTTCCAACTACCCTTTCAACCCCTCAACCCCCACACACCATAGTGTGCCTTCCTTGTTTTAGCTGCTGTGAATTTCTAAAATAGTAGACATGTTGATGTTTAAATGAATGCCAAAATCACCTTTCAAAAGCAAACAAAGAATCTAGAAGTCTAAGATTTTACACTAGAGGCCCAGTGCACGGATTCGTGCACACTGAAAGGAAATTAATTAGAAGAAATATTTTAGACGCCAGGTTGGCTCCAGGACATGTCTGGTCCATCTTGCCCAGTCCAGTTCAGCCAGACCCCAGCGGCAAGATAAACTATCAGTTGGGGCATCTGCCCCCTGGTGGTCAATGTGTGTCATAGCAACTACTCAAACAGTCAAAATGGTCAGCCAATTAGCATAATAAGCTTTTATTAGATAGGATTATCTCTCTATGGGATCTGGATCTCAAATTAAGTTCTGCTGCTAACTAGCAACGTGACCTTGGCAAGTCCTTGGTGACACCTGGGAAATATTAGATGAATGAATGAATGTATGAACAAACGACAAAACGAATTAATTAACTTGTTTCACCGCTCTGGATTTATTGTCTCTGTAAGAAAAAAAGATTCAGAGGATCTAGTCCAGATCTCACAACTCTTATTATACTAGTAAGTTCTTGGTCCTGAACATACAACCACACATACACAAATTATTGGATATGGACCTCTCATTTTTCATTGAAAAATCCCCCATTCCTTACATTATTTCTTTTTTTAAATATGTTTTTATTGATTTCAGAGAGGAAGGAAGAGGGAGAGAAAAATGTCAATGATGAGAATCATTGGTGGGCTGCCCCTTGCACGACCCCTACTGGGTACCCTTGTATTATTTCTTATTGACATTTCTTCCTGTAAAAATGAGCTCCAACTGTATGCTCAATGTGCCACCTGGTGGACATATTGCATTGATACAGTCTTTCTCACGGGAAATGACATAAGGTCACAGATGTCTGAAAGCTCTTCAGATGTTCTAAAACAGGTGTTGTCCCTCATTACCAAATCCATTTTAAGCGCCTGACAACCACTTCATGAACCTAAACCTATTTCTAACTTTCACCAGGGTTTTTATTTTAATTTGAAAGGGGATCATGTGCCCGAGCAACAAACTATCCAAATGGAACAAATAAGAACAGAGCTGAAGATTTGACTTTAGGTGGTGGGCACATGGCGCAATGTATAGATCTTGTAACATAGAAAACCACACCTGAAACCTATCTGTTCCTGTTGACTAATGCCACCTCAACAAATTTAATAAAAAATAGAGCTTAGAATTTAAATTAAAGAAACACATTGCAAAACTAATGTGATGTGTATTTATGACAGTTCAGGAGAGTATCTGGGCATAGGGCAAGCAACAACTGACAAAACTTCAGGGAGAACTACGTAAGTCAACAACTGTTTAAAATATTACCACACTCCTCTGTGGTCGAACAGAGGGACTAGAATATAGTAAGCCAGTAAAAAAGAAAAAAAAAAACCTCTACAAATTCCAAAGGATTCTTACCATTCAGACTACATTCTTTGATACCAAAGCAATAAAATTATCTCTGTATATAAAACCCTAATATTCAAATAGACCGAATGGCAGAATAACAGAACTGAACAACCAGTCACTACGATGTGTGCTGACCACCAGGGGGTGCACGGAACATGGCGGGGATTGGCAGCAGGTGGCAGAGTGCAGAACATCGTGGACATCTGCCATGGCGGGATGGTGGAGCAGGTGAGTGAGAGCACCAGCCCAAGATGGGGCACCGGTCACTGTCATTGGGGCAAGCCTCTGGTGGTTACTGAAAATTCTTTGCTCCTGTGCACCGTGGTCTCGCCAGGCATTCGCACTTGCTGCCAGCGCTGGCCCCACTCGCACTCGTTGCTGGCACCCAGTGCTGGTCCCGATCGCTCAGTGCCATCAGCGTGTACAAGAGGTGGCAGTGGGAATGGGGCTGCCTGCAGACAGGGGATCAGGGGCTGCAGCAGGAGGGGTCGGGCGGGGGTTCAGAGAATGGGATGAGACTAGTGCCTGTGGCTGACACCACAGCCTTGTGGCTCACAGTTCCTTTCAAGGTGCACAAATTTGTGCACTGGGCCCCTAGTAAATGTATAATAGAAGTAGAGTTTTAAATAAAATCTCAGGGTAGGCAAAGGTCTTTGAATATTTGGAAGACCATAAATAACTTCAAATTTTTTAGAAAAAGTTTGGTTGCCTCTAAAAGAATGGAAATACAATCTTATGGATTCCCAACTAGCTAAGGGAAAAATAGAGATGATAGAAGAAGCTAATGAACTTTACCTAAATTGGAAACTTCTGCTCTTTGACATTGTTTAGAAAATTGAAACAGAGAGAAAGAGAACAAATATTTGCAAAATACATATCTGACAAAGGACTTGTGTCCAGAATAGAAAAGAACTCTTACAACATAGTAAGAAAACAAACAACCTGATTTCTAAACGCACAAAAGATTTGAACAGACATTTAATGGCAAAGAAGTTCCTAAAAAGATGAGCCACATCAGTAATCAAATGTCCTTCAACTGGTGAATGAATAAACCAATGACATATCCATTCAATAGATACTACTTAGTGATTTAAAAATGACTTACTGTTACGTGTAATAACATGGATGAAAATCAAATGCATTATGATAAGTAAAGGAAGCCAGACTCAAAAGCTACATAATGGATTATACTAGAGACCCGGTGCATGAATTCGTGCATGAGTGGGGTCCCCCGGCTTGTGCCCCCAGCCTCACAGCCCCACAGCCCCACCTGGTACCCTGCCATGGCCTGGTGCCACCCTGTCACCTGCTCTACCATCCTGCCTGCAGGGTGATCAATCCAGGCTGGGCCCCCACCCAGCTCCTGCAGCACCTGGGAGCCAGGCGATGGCCCTGCCCCCCGCTGCTTCCTCTGGTTGCTGTCTGTGGGGCAATTGGCAGGACAATCGTGCCTCCCACTTGTATCCTCCTTGGCCTGGCACTACCCACTCACCTGCTCCACCATCCTGCCATGGTCCCGCTCTCTTGTCAGGGCTCATTGGGGCCACAGAGCCTCCACTGCTGCCCACTGCCAGCACTGCGTTGCCAACGCCTGCCATGTTCCACGCTGCCCCCTGGTGGTCAGCACATGTCCTAGTGAACAGTTGAACTCCTGGTAAAACTTCCAGTCAAACTTCCATGGGGACAATTTGCATATTAGGCTTTTATTACACAGGATGACATTCTGTAAAAAGTAAAACTATAAAAACAGAAAAAGACCAGTGGTTGTCAGGGGCTGGCTTTGAGAAAGGGTTGGCTATAGGAATACAAAGGAGTTGGGGGCGAGGGTAGTGATAAAATGGTTGATTATAATCTTGGTTATATGATTAATGTTAATAAACCTGACCAAACTAGTGAAACAGATAAACTCTAGTAGGAGTGATGAAGGAAAAAGAGAAAGTCACACAGGTTAAGAACTTTAAAGCTTGAGAAATATAAAAGAAGACATGATTCAAAAAAAATCAAAATAATATCTTGAACCACTTTATACAAATGAATTTGAAAAATACATTAAAATAGATAACTTTATAGGAAAAATTATCTCAATAAAATGAAAAAATCTAACTAAATTAATAATCATTCAGGAAGTTACACTGGTAATCAAAAGTCTCTCCCACCAAAAGACACCACACACATATGGTTTTATAGGTCAGTTTTATCCAAATGCCAAGAAAGTAATAAATTTATATCCTACAAACTCTTTTAGACAATTAAAGAGGGAAGCTACCTGTTTCATTTTATGGGGTTCACATAGCACTGATAGCAAACAAGGACAAGAAAAGAAAATTATAGACCATATTCACTTATGAACATAAACGCAAACATTAAAAATAGCAGTGTAGCCCTAGCAGGTTTGGCTCAATGGATATAGAGCATCAGCCTGTGGACTGAAGGGTTCTGGGTTCGATTCTGATCATGCATGCTTGATCCCCAGTGGGGGGCATGCAGGAGGCAGCCAATCAATGATTCTCTCTCATCATTGATGTTTCTATCTCTCTCTCTTCCTCCCTGAAATCGATAAAAATATATTTTTTAAAGAATAGCAATATATTTTAAAACATACAAGCACTCATGTCCACATGCTCTTATCATAACCTCGTAGAGTTTAGCAAGGATACAAAGATGGTTTAACAGCAATAAATTCTATCGATATTCAGTAGCAAAATACACTACATAGCTGCAGAAAAGCACTTGCTAAAATCAAACACCGGAGAGGAGAAACAAGATGGCGGCATAGGGTGGACACCGTAAATGCAGCTGTGAACAACTATTTCAGAAAAACCTCGAAAAGAACACACGGACACCACTCGCACCCACAGGA
>PVJC01007322.1:17500-51827 GCA_004026665.1 Murina feae | reverse complement strand
TTTTTTTTTTTTTTGCATGTATCTGACCAAATTTCCCAATACCATTTATTGAAGAAGCTGTCTTGACTCCATTGTATGCTCTTGCCTTCTTTGTCAAATATTAATTGAGCATAATGACTTGGGTTGTTTTCTAGAGTCTCTATTCTATTCCATTGGTCTATATGTCTGTTCTTGCTCCAGTACCAGGCAGTTTTGAGAACTGTGGCTTGGTAATATAGCTTGATATCTGGTATTGTGAACCCTCCAACTTTGTTCTTTTTTGTCAGGATTGCTGTAGTTATTCGGGTCTTTTTTTATTCCAGATGAATTTTTGGAGAGTTTGTTCTAGATCTTTGAAGTATGCCATTGGTATTTTAATGGGGATTGCATTGAATCTGTAGATTGCTTTGGTAGTATGAACATTTTAATGATGTTGATTCTACCAATCCATGAATATGGTATGTTCTTCCATTTGGTTATGTCTGCCTCTATATCTTTTTTCAATGTCCTGTAGTTTTCTGAGTATAGGTCTTTTCCATCCTTAGTTAAGTTTATTCCTAGGTATCTTAATTTTTTTGGTGCAATGATAAATGCGATTGTTTTTTTCTCATTTCTCTTTCTGTGAGTTCATTATTGGTGTATAAAAAGGTCATAGATTTCTGGGTGCTACTTTTGTATCCTGCTACATTGCCAAATTCATTTATTAATCTAGTAGTTTTTTGATGGAATCTTTGGGGTTTTCTATGTATAGTTTCATGTCATCTGTGAATAAGGATAGTTTTACTTCTTCTTTTCCAATTTGGATGCTTTCTATTACTTCTTGTATGATCACTATGGCTAGCACTTCCAGTACTATATCAAACAGGAGTGGTGAAAGTGGGCATCCCTGTATTGTTCCCATTCTCCGTGGAAATGTGTTTAGTTTTTGCCCATTAGGTATGATATTGGCTGTAGGTTTGTCATGTAAGGCTTTTATTATGTTGAGGTATGATCCCTCTATTCCCACTTTGCTGAGAGTTTTTATCAGGAAAGGATGTTGAATTTTGTCAAATGCTTTTTCTGCATTGATTGTTATGGTTATGTGATTTTTGTCTCTCAATTTGTTTATGTGATGTATCACATTTATTGATTTGTGAATATTGTATCATCATTGCATTTCCAAAATAAATCCCACTTGGTCATGGTGTATGATATTTCTAATGTAATGCTGAATCCGATTTGCTAGAATTTTGTTGAGCATTATGAATGCTGGCTTATTAGGAAGAGCTTGGAAGTGTACCTTCTTCTTGATTTTTTGGAGTAGGTTTTAGTTTTCCTTTGAATGCTTGGTAGAACTCCTCCATAAAGCCATCTGGAACAGGGCTTTTGTTTGCTGGAAGATTTTTGATCACTGCTTTAATTTCTTCAATGGTTATGGGCCTATGCAGGTTTTTTATCCTTCTTGATTGAGTTTTGGAAGCTTATATTTTTCTAGGAATATGTCCATTTCATTTAGGGTGTTCATTTTGTTGGAATAGAGTTGTTTATAGTATTTTTTTCATAATCACTTATATTTCTATGGGATCGGTTGTTACTTCATCTCTTTCATTTCTAATTTTGTTTATTTGGGTCTTCTCTCTTTGCTTCCCAGTGAGCCTGACTAGAGGTTCATCAATCTTGTTTATCCTTTCAAATCACCAGCTGTTGGTTTTATTGATCTATTGTATTTATTTTATTTTATTTTATTTTGGTCTCTATATCATTTATTATTTCCTTCCTTCTGCTTCTGCTGGGATTTTCTTGTTGCTCTCTTTCTAACTCTTTGGGTTATAAGGTTAGATAATTTATTATCATTTTTTCTTTTTTTTTCTTTTTTTTTGAGGTAGGCCTGTAGAGCTATGGACTTCCCTCTCAAGACTGCTTTCCCTGTGCCCCATAGACTTCAGATTGTTGTGTTTTCATTGTCATTTGTTGCCATGATACTTTTTATTTCTTCTTTGATCTCTCTGGTAACCCAATCATTGTTTAATAGCATGCTATTTAGTCTCTAGGTGTTTGATATTTTTTATCATTGTTTTTATTGTAGTAGATTTCTAATTTTCTGACATTGTGATCTGAGAAGATGCTTGATATGATTTCTGTCTTCTTAAATTTGAAGAGACTTCACCTGTGTCCCAATATGTGATCTATCTTTGAAAATGACCCATGTACACTTGATAAGAATGTATAGTCTGTGGCTTTGTGATGAAATGTTCTGAAGATGTCAATTAATTCCATCTGATCTAGTGAGTCATTTAGGATTGATGTTTCTTTGCTCATTTTTTGCTTAGTGGATTTATCTAGTGGTGTTAGTGGGTTATTAAATTCCCCTACTATGACTGTATTGCTGTCAATCTCTCCCTTGATATCTTCTATAAGTTTTTTAAATGTATTTGGGTGCTCCTGTATTGGGTTCATATATGTTTACCAGAGTTATATCTTCTTGTTGAATTGCTCCCATTAGTATTATGAAGTGCCCTTTCTCATCTCTTGTTATAGCCTTCACTTTGAGGTCTAATTTATCAGATATAAGTATTGCTCCTCCAGCTTTTGTTTCATTTCCATTTGCCCAAAAAACTTTTTCCTATCCCTTCACCATCAGTCTGTGTGAGTCCTTTGTTCTGAGGTGGATCTCCTATAGACAGAAGATAAATGGGTCATGTTTTCTTATCCACTCAGCTACCCTACATCTTTTGATTAGAGCATTTAATCTATTTACATTTAAAATTACTATTGATAGATATCTGTTTGTCACCATTTTTATTCTTTATGCCTGTTTTCCTTTGTCCCTTTCTATTTCTTCTTTTTATAGCAGTCCCTTTAGCATTTCTTGCATTGCTTGTTTGGTGGTAATAAACTCACTTAGTCCTTTTTTGTCTGTGAAGCTTCTAATTTCAACCTCAACTTTGATTGCTGGGTACAGTATTCTTGAATTCAGACTCTTCCTTTGCATGACTTTGTATATTTCATTCCATTCTCTTCCATCTTGGTGTGTTTTTGTTGAAAAATCAATCAATAATCTGATGGGAGATCCCTTGTAAGATAACTTTCTGTCTCTCTCTGGTAGCCTTTAAGATTCTTATTTTGTCGTTCTTGTTTGCCAATTTAATTATAATGTGTCTTGGTTTCAGTCTTTTTGGGTTCATCTTGTTTTGGACTGTGTGAGCTTCTTGGACTTGTGTGAGTTTTTTTTTCTGCTTACCAATATCAGGGAAGTTTTCTGTCATTATTTCTTCAAACAGGTTTTCTATTCCTTACTCAGTTTTCTCTCTTTCTAGGATTCTTATTATGCAGATGTTGTTTTATCTCATGTTGTCCCAAAGTTCCCTTAGGTTTTCCTCCTGTTTTTTTAAAATATATTTTATTGATTTTTTTTTTTACAGAGAGGAAGGGAGAGGATAGAGAGTTAGAAACACCAATGAGAGAGAAACATCAATCAGCTGCCTCCTGCACACCTCCTACTCGGGATGTGCTTGTAACCAAGGAACATGCCCTTGACCAGAATTGAACCCAAGACCTTTCAGTCTGCAGGCCAATGCTCTGTCCACTGAGCCAAACCAGTTAGGGGTCTCCTCCTGTTTTTTAAGAGTTTTTTTTCCAGTTTCTACTCTGCTTGGTTATTTTTTCCTACCTTGTCTTCTAGCTCACTGATGTGGTCCTCTGCTTCTTCTAGTCTACTGTTGATGCTTTCTATTGTGTTCTTTATCGCAGAGATGTCATTTTTCATCACTTCTTGGTTCTTCTTCATTTCCTCTTGGTTCTTACTCATATGGTTGAATTTGTCTTCCATCCTTTTTAGTGTCCTTATGACCATTGCTCTGAATTCTTCCTCTGACATATTGCTTGCCTCCATTTTGTTTACTTCCTTTTCTGGTGATTCCTCCTTTTCTTTCATATAGGGGCTGTTTCTTTGTTTCCCCATGTTCGCTCCTCTCAGTGTGTCTGGTTATGTAGCTCTCTCTCTCCTGCGTTCACTAAAAGGAACAAAATACAATATGACAAGACACAATGCACAGAGCACCAAACAAATGTTTTCACAATACCAATAACCCCAAATACAGCTTACCACCAGGGAAAAGAGAATTAAGGGAGAGAAAAGAGTGCAAATGTGATGTTGAGAAAAGGAAAAAATGTAAGAAAGAAAAGAAAGAGAAGAAAAGAGGGAAAATATATGTATATTGGGAGAAAACTCCAAAAAACCAACAGCTAATCCAAAAAAATGCCAGCAACAAACACCCAAACAACAAACACCCAGCTGAATCTGTGGAGGCAGAGGTCTCTCTAGGTGATCTTTGACCTTTCCATCCATAGATTGCCTCACCAGCTGTGTTTAATTTGCCAATTTTGTGTGGATGTTGTTTGATTCAACTGTTCCTTCTATCTGATCTGTGAGAAAGTACAGGGCCCATCTGCATATTTGGTACCACTTTGTCTCCCCCTGGACAAACATTTTAGGTGCCCATCGCCAGGGAAGCTGGAGTCTCAGTGTTCATGGATTTGCAGCTGAGACAGCTGGTCCCTGGGTGTTGTGGTTGCAGGTTCCCAGGAGGTATCTGAGGTCTTCCCAGTTGAAGGTAAGGCTGGTCTTACCTTCATAGCCACCCTCCCCTTCAAGATGGCACTGTCTCTGCAGCACAGCCAGCCACTCTCAGAGAGATTTCAACAGTAGTAGAGGCTGCCTGGCCAGGGGATCCTGGTCCACCAGTCATGTGGAATATAGCTGTCTCTCACTCACAAATACAGACACTCCCCACATGTCCACACACTTTCCTTTTGCTCTCTCACTCACACACTATCTTGCAGCCTGCTGTCCTGTTGGCCACCATCTTGGGTCATCCCCCATTGGTTAATTTTTTAATGTTATTTACATGAGATTCCTTGAGCAAACTAACGAAATTGAGTCATAATAATTTGAATATATTAAAATAACTATTTTTCAAGAGCAGTACATTTTTTAAAGGCACATTTAAAGAAGTATTCATGAAAGAATAATTTCTTTAAAAAGAAAACCCTCATAGAAATAGATTTTGAAGAAATTGCACAAATAAATCCAGGTAGTGTGCCATGCCAGCACAGCCAAGGGTTCAGTGAGCCTGAGGAGGGGCCTGGTGAAGGATTAAAGAAAAGACGAACAAGAGAATATAGCTGGGGCTCTGTGGATCTCCCATGCCTGGATGAGGATACAGAAAGATCCAGACTGCAAGCCAAGGCTTTATTTTATAGTGAGATCAAAACAAATGTAGTGGTCAACATGTTTACAATGTTTTTGTTAGTTTCACCTTGTTTTGGCAGCATTTGCTGCACCTCCCACAGCCCATTAGCTATATAGGAAGGAACTAAGGAGGGCTATAAGGTTAAGCTTAATTATGCCAAGAGGGCTCTTCCCTCCAAGCTGGGACTTGTTTGTGGCCCTGCCACAAGTCAGTCCAAGGCTTAACCCTATAGCCACTTCCTGCAAGGTAGAATTTGGTTATTCATTCACTAATCCTTAACTTTCATTTAAACTCAGTTATTTAAACTCAGTTCTACCTCCAGGGAAAAACACTTCTTTCAAATTCATTCTGAATTTAGTTTGGAGCCAGACTTGCAGGATGAAAAACTCCTCAAGTTGAGATTTGGACACTAGTCTACATTCTAGGTCAGCTGTATGGAAATTAAGACATTTGCAGTTAGGAGAAATCAGGAACAGGTTGTAAGTAAGAATTTAAATGGTTTGAGCAACATTGGGAGGTGTCACAAGTGTCAGTGATCAAGAAAATATGGCAGAATAGGAACACAAATCAATATTGAAAGAAAATATATGTTAAATAGAGGTTGTTGCTGGGTACTAAAGGTCAGGGGTAGGTTTGAGTTACAGAGATACTTATGATCATGGAAAGTAAAGAAATATTTACTAAGTCTCTAGTATTTCTCAAGTGCAATGATAAATGCCTTGTTCTAATTGCTTCACTTAACCCTCCTAACTCTACTGGGTAGGAATTATTTTGCAATAAGGAAAGAGTCTCACATTGAACACCTTGTCCAAGAACATCTAGATTGTGAGAATTCTAACTCTGCTTGTTAAAAATCTATACTATCATATAGATGCCAACTGTATACAGGGTTTAGGCTTATGGGATTCTGGAAATGTACTCTAGAGTACAGACTACATAAACCTTACTTTACAATAAATGCTCAGAAGGCATGAGGAGATCCAGTTTGGAGTATGTTTGTGACAGGAAACAGTAGCTTTTTTATTCTTTGGGCCAGTGAAGAAGACATTAGGAGAAAAGATAGCTTGGAAGATAGCTATAATCCATCTGACATGACTGAGGGCTTTCCCATTGAGACTGAGATCCTTCAATTAGCGAGTTCAACAATACTTATAGAGAGCACTCTGGTGGATGCAGAGATAGACACCTCAAAAGACACTTAAATAGTAAAGAAGACAGACAAGAAAAAAATTACTGTTCATACTCCACTTTAGCCATTCTGGCCTCTTTCCTGATTCTCAGAAAGTAAAAGTCACACAGGCTCCAGTATCAGGTCCTTTGTCCTGGAGTTCCCTCTTTTTTCCGAAATCTGCACAGCTAGCTCCCTTAACCACCTTTAACTCTGCATTCAAGTTTCACCTTTTCTTTTTTAATTAAGGCATATTTGATATATAACATTATATTGATCTCAAGTGTACAACATAATTAGTTGATATTTCTATAAAATGATCACCACAGTAAGTCTAGTTAACATGCTACTTTAAATAGTTTCATTTTTTTTGTAACTCATAATATTTTTAAGATCTACTCTCTTAGCAATTTTCAAATATGCAATACAGTATTACTGTTTTTACAAATATTTCAGAGAGGAAGGGAGATAGAGAGACAGAAGCATCAAAGATGAGTGAGAATTATTTGATTGGCTGCCTCTTGCATGCCCCCATTGGGGATCCAGCCCACAACCCTGAGCTTGTGCTCTGTCCAGGAATGGAACCATGACCTCCTGGTTCATAGGTAGATGCTCAACCTCTGAACCACACCAGCCAGGCTGCAATACAATATTATTAATGTTAGTTACTATGATGTGCATTACTTTCCCAGGACATATTTATTTCACCTTCTCAGTGAGGTAATTTGATCATACTTATAGTTGCAACTCTTTTCCTTCCCCCAACCTTGACCTTTCAGCACTACAGCCTCCCTTACTCTGATTTACCTTTTTGCCCATAGCAGACATTACCTTACCATATTCTAGAAATATTACTTATTAAGTTTGGTTCCCCTCATGAAACGTGAGCTTCACAATGGCAGTAATTTTGTTTTATTTACCTATTTCTTCATACCTATTTCAAGCATCCAGAAGAACGCTTGACACATACTCCTGGCTAAATTACATTGGACTAACTATGTGAAATATTAAGCATAAGTGCAAAGAGTATTGGTAGCAGGGAAGATTGTGGATAACTTTTGGTAGAAGACAAGAGTCAGGGAAGGTTTAGTGGGAGCAATGTTTCAGCTAGGATTTAAATATAATAGGTATTGTCAATGCAGAAAGCGGGCTGGAGTGGGAGGAAAAACACTCCGAGTAGAGCAAACATCGGATACAAAGAAGTGGGGATGAAAATAGAATGGGCTAGGCAAGGGCCTTCCAGGCAGAGGAATGTGGTCAGAGCAGAGAAGTCCACTGACTATTGAATATTAGAAAGGGAAACTAGATGCCAGTTATTGCAGGGAAAGGTACCGTCAAATTCTTCTCACTTTGCACCCCAGATTCATTTCTCTGCTCTGAGCTCTGGGAGGATGATGTCCATTTTCCATCACCAGTTCCCAAGAGGAGTCTCAGGCAGGAGACTGACAGTGTGGGGAGAGGTGAGAATAGCTACTTCTCCCTGCTGGGCTACAGATCTGACGGTGGCTGCAACTTTTTTTTTCTCTACAGATCCTATCAGGAGGGAGGGCCCTTCTCAGTGGTCCAGTAGATCTCAGGGTGCTGATGGTTTTCTGCTATAGCTAGTCCTTAGCTGCCTGGACATCCCCTCTTGGTTCCCTTAACCCTGCTCCTCCATAAAAACATTCTCAGCTGAGGATGTAAAGGGTTTTTGCAGGACCTGCCTCTAACACAGAAAAGCAGAGATGGCAGAAGTCAGTGCAGGCCAGCAGCTGAGTGGAGTCCAAAGTGCAGATGATCTGGGAGCAGGTAGAGACCCAATATCTAGGCAGTGTCTGAACAGTAGGCATTGAGGGTGCCAGACTTCTGAACACAAGTCATCATCTGAAATAGAATCCATTTATATGTGTCTGTGCACACTTCAAACTGCTCTCAGTATGTGTGTGTGTTGGGGGCAGGGGTGAGAAGTAGAGAGGCAAGGCTGCTCTGAACAGAAGCTCCAGAGGATCCACAGGCCCCAAGCTTAGCCAACATAATCCCAGGCTCAGGAAACCAGAAGTTTTGAACTATGGATTGTGTGCGTGTGTGTGTGTGTGTGTGTGTGTGTGTACTTTTCCCTTAGGTATGTATGTGGTGTTGGTGTGTGTGTGTGTGTGGGGGGTGTGTCTGTGACTCCTCTTCCTAAATGTAGATAATAATAGCCAAGGTTTTAGGTTGTTTTTCAATAAATTTTTATTGATTTCAGAGAAGAAGGGAGAGATGGAAACATCAGTGATGAGAGAGAATGACTGAGTGACTGCCTCCTGCATGCCTCCTACTGGGGGATCCAACCCACAACCCAGACATTTACCAGTGACCTCCTGGTTCATGGGTCACACTCAGCCACTGAGCCACACCAGCTGGGTATAATAGCCAACGTTTATGAATATCTGCTATCAGTCACTGTTCTGAGTGTTTTTATGACATCCACTCTCTTAGCCAGGGTAACAACTCCATTCGATATTATGCCAACTTTCCAGGTGAGGAAACTGGCAATGAGAGGTGATGCCCTGGGTCTCACATAGAGGAGCCTGTGAGAGGGGTTGACTGAGGCAGTCTGGCCCCAAAGTCAGCTGTCTCCTCCTTCCACCACTGATGCTGCCTCTGCCAGCCCACCCTGGGCTTGTGGAAGGAAGCTGCTGTTCCTGTGTATTTCTGTCCATCTTGATCAGAACCTCGCAGGATGCAGGCAGCAAGAGCTGCTTCAGATTATTTGTTGGCGAAATGAATGAATATATATATATATTACAGAGAGGAAGGGAGAGAGATAGAGAGCCAGAAACATTGATGAAAGAGAAATATGGATCAGCTGCCTCCTGCACACTCCCTACTGCAACCAAGGTACATGCCCTTGACCGGAATCGAACCCCGGACCCTTCAGTCCGCAGGCCCCCACTCTATCCACTGAGCCAAACCGGGCAGGGAACGAAATGAATGAACTTTTGCTAGGCGGCGAAAGCTGGGTCAAATCCCAGAAACAGACAGCTCCTGGGGGCCGAAACCCAACTTTCTCCCATTGCACAGCGCCGCCAGGCCATCCCTGCCACAGTGGCCAGCCAGCCAGTCCCTCCTGCTTCTGCACGAACAGGGAAAGGAGCGCAGGCAGCGCCCTGAACAAACCAGAAAAACAGCCCGCCCCTGCCCGTGGCCGCGCCCGCCGCCCGAGGTCTCCCTCTCTCCGCCCCGCCCCCCACCCACGGGGGTAGGGAGCGAGCCACCGGGAGGCAGCTTTGGACTCTGCACCCTGGGGTGCGGTGTGTGCCGCCTGCTTCCCGGCGGGCTGAGTCCTCCTCTGCCGTCCATGGAAGGGGCCAGGCCCCCATCGCCCGGGGAACAGCTGGAGCTCTCGGTGCCCGAGGGGCAGCCGGACGAGCAGACGCCTCTCAATGGAGCCGCCCAGGTCGTCCCTTTTTCGGCCGAGGAGCCCCGTGCAGCCCAGGTAAGGCACCCGCGACATCGCCCGAGCGCGCTGGGACCCGGGCTCCCCGCCAGGACCCGAGCCTGGCTGCGCTGTGTCGGGTTTCCAGCCCGCTCTCCGGCGCCAAGGACAATGGGTGAGGAATGGAGGGTGCGGGGTGCGCGCGATGGGAAGCCCTCAGTGGGGTGGACCCCGGAGTCGCTCCAGCCCGAGCCTGCCCCAGGCCCGTCGCAGCCCCCTGGTCCCCAAGCAACTTTGAAGAATCCCACCTAGGAGGTGTCTGGCCCCTCTCTTCCGAGAGAATCCCCAGAGAAAGAGATAGTTTTCAAAAAAGTCCTGTAACTTTTAGTTAGTTTGTTTTTTTCTCAAATAGAACTAGAGCGATAGCTGGCGTCTTCTTTCCTCCAGAACCCCCGCGATGCCCTCGCTTGTTACTACCTTGCTGCTTCCTCCCATGTCCTCCTACTCACCGCCCACCCAGCCTGGCGCACAGCCCCCTAGACACACGCTTGCTAGCCTTCCTCAGTGTAGCCACTTGATTTCACAGCAAGGGAGATGGGGCGAGTGGAAAAAGCATCACGAACAAAAAGGGCTGGGGGTTCGAGGTGGGGTATAAACTTGTCCTGCTCAGTGGAAGGACAATAATTTGAAAGGTTTTGTCCCAAAGGTTCTGCGCCTCATTTGCTTCGGCTTTACTTCAATGTCCAAGAAAGTCCTTGGTAATGTTCTGGCTGAACTCCTCTGATTCAGCCCTCGCTGCGGGGGAACATTATTCATTCTCATCAAACGCTTGTAAAACAGCAGAGACTTGGAATTCCCAGCCACGTACCTTGTGATTAACCTTAAGACTCGCGCAAGCTTTACCGGCTATGCGGAACTCCCTGTGCATATGCTTCCATCCTGGTATTTCTACTCTGCTCCTCCACTCCCATTCTGGCTGCTCAGCTGTAGGGTTCAAGGGTAAGCAGGACATTCAGACGGTGAAAGCGTTGTTTTTGCTTCCACTCTGCTCCCTGGAAACACTGTAAAGTCTGTTTTACAGTTGCCTAGAGGTGCCTTGGAGAGTAATTGGGCACCTTATATTTGAGCACCACCGGAGAAGGAAGATGGTCTAATCCTGTGCAAGTGGCCACAATGCTGGGCAGGCCGGGTCAGTCCTCCAAGCAGGTCTCAGGAATGGGAACTGGAAATACTTGCCTCGTGTTAGATAGATGAATAGACCCAGGACAACCCAAACACTTCATGGTTTGGGACTGAATCCAGAGATCTGAGTTCTGGCGACTGCTTCACAGCTAAAAGATGTATCCTGGGGCAAGGCGCTGGAGGTCTGTTTTCCTAGCTCTCCAGGGATGGTAATGTAATGTGGCTAAGCCGGCTTCTCCCCAGGCCTGGCCGTGCCTTGGTGAAAACAGTGGGGGGAAGAAAATGCCAAACATATATAGGCTACGCTGTATCAGTATTTATTAAAAAAATATATTTTATTGATTTTTTTTACAGAGAGGAAGGGAGAGGGATAGAGAGTTAGAAACATCAATGAGAGAGAAATGTCGATCAGCTGCCTACTGCACACCCCCTACTAGGGATGTGTCTGCAACCAAGGTACATGCCCTTGTCCAGAATCAAACCTGGGACCCTTGAGTCCGCAGGCAGACGCTCTATCCACTGAGCCAAACCGGTCAGGGCTGTATCAGTATTTTACAATTGTTTAGCACCTCCTTACTACAGATTGCTCTTTCATGTTGTAATTCAGTAATTTTCAACTGCTTTCATCTCATGACACACATAAACTAGTTCCTAAGATTCTATAGCACACCAAAAAAATATATTTTTTGCCGATCTAACAACAGAAAGTATAATTTTGATTCATTCACACCAGATGGCTATTGTTGTGTTGGCTATTGTCAAGTTTTTATTTGACCATCTAAGGGAAAAGAGGTCAGTGCCCCTGACTAAATAATCAGATATTTCATGTTTTCAAAATGTTTGCAACACACCAGTGTTTAAATCACTGTACTAGTAACTTCCTCAGGACTCAGGTATCTGTACAGATATCTTAGACTTCCTTGTGAATTTACTTTGTAGGTCACCAAGTGGGAAACTAGTAGTGGGTGACATAATGGCATGAAGGTGTGGGGGAGGGGTACATGAGCACTTGGAGGACATTCTAGAAATGCATGAATGGGGGGAAAACTTTTTATAAAGACAAAAAAATAGAAAAAAAAACCCCTTATCTAACCTTTCTCTTTGGTTCTATAGAATAAGGTTGAAGAGTATTTTAAATTGAAAAATCAATTAATATAGAGTTCTTTAAAGTGTTGGGTAGCACAAGCACAAGATTCAGACTTTAAAAAAATATATATATATATATTTTACTGATTTTTTACAGAGAGGAAGGGAGAGGGATAGAGAGTTAGAAACATCGATGAGAGAGAAACATTGATCAGCTGCCTCCTGCACACTCCCCACTGGGGATGTGCCCACAACCAAGGTACATGCCCTTGACCGGAATCGAACCCAGGACACTTCATTCCGTAGGCCGATGCTCTATCCACTGAGCCAAACCAGTCAGGGCAGATTCAGACTTTTAAGAATTTTGTGTGTGGTCTCTTTAAACTATATGTTAAGATTTCTAATGTTTAAAATCTATTTGTTTTATTGATTTCAAAGAGGAAGGAGAAAGAGAGAGAGAGAGAGAGAGAGAGAGAGAGAGAGAGAGAGAGAGAGAGAGAGAGAAACTGAATGATAAGAATCATTGATTGGTTGCCTCCTGCATGCCCCACACCAGGGATCAAGCCCACATCCAGAGCATGTACCCTCACTGGGAATTGAACTGTGACCTTCTGGTTTATAGATTGATGCTCAAACATTGACACACTGGCCAGGCTCCAGTTTCTTAAATGTAAACTCAAGTCCATGTATTTTTATTAACCATATATTTTGTACCTATCATGTGCCAAATACTTAATCATACATAAATGCGTTTAATTATCACGACAAACTTAAGAGGCAACTGTGAGTATGTCTTTTGCTTTGACAGATGAAGGAACTGAGTGAAGAACTTCAGACTCAAGTTCACCAGTGGTGGCTCTGAGATTTGAACTCAGGGGTTCCAAATCTATGCTGTTTTTGTTGATTTGTTTTACTCAGCTAGATATATACCAACATATAATTTAAATATGTAAATATAATATATGACTTATACTCATTTATGTGTAACAACCTAAGTTATATAGTACTAATTTCAGTCAGTTCATAAATTTACAGAGATTTATTTAAAAATTGGGTAGCATATTTGGAATGATGGAGTTGCAGGTAGATGGGCAGAGGGGTGAGAAGTAGGGAACAGTTTTAGATAATTGGAAAGAAGACATTCCATCTCATGGATATTTTTCTAGGTTGATCTGAGAGAGTATCAGAGGTGGTGGAGAGAACGTATTTCCCTTTCTTGTCCTGGGTTTTGGAATTACACAGCCCTCATCTATAGGAAATGCCTCTTCCTATAGGAATGTAAGTCATTGAACTTCACTTTGTCTGCCAGCACTATAAACATGGCAATATGGTTGGGTCAAAAATGAAAAAGAAATTATAGGTAATGGAGTGAGACCGGTTTTCTTTTATGGCTCATTACACAAGCTCTGACCTGTTTCCAAATACAAGTTCCAGAGACATTTTAAGAAATAAAAACATCATCATCATCATCATCGTCCAGTACATGGATCATTTTGAGGCAGGCAAGACTTTATATACATAGGCTAGCTAAAAAGTAGCCCCATTGCAATGAGTGGTTCAGAATTTAGGACAAGAAGCAACTTGCTCCCTTGTGCTTGGATCAGCAAGTGGATTAAACCCCACAATGAAAATCATAAAATTCCGTTTCCTGCATGCTAGATGTCCCTAGATCTATGTAATATCTGCCTCTGACTCAGCCAGAGAAGAAAAGCTTTTTGTACCAAAGCGATAGGTAGTCTAGCCATTATTGGAGGACTCTGTGTCATGTGTTTGGATTCTTTTATCTGAAGAGGGATGTGACTGTCTGAGGAATGTTCAGAGGAAAACCACTCACATTCTTGAGCCATTTAGTGCCGTCATAGAATGTAAGGTGCAGTTTGCAAAAATCTCCAAGGCACCTTGCAGAAGAATGTGCCTGTGGCCTCTCCTCATGGCCTAAAATTTGGACAAGAAAGGACAAGGAAGCCAGTGAAGGAGGCAGTGTATCTACGTGATTGGGTTTTGTTTTTTTTTTAAAGTATATATTTTATTGATTTTTTACAGAGAGGAAAGGAGAGGGATAGAGTGTTATCAATGAGAGAGAAACATCGATCAGCTGCCTCCTGCACACCCCCCACTGGGGATGTGCCCGCAGCCAAGGTACATGCCCTTGGTCAGACTCAAACCTGGGACCTTTCAGTCCACAGGCTGACACTCTATCCACTAAGCCAAACTGGTCAGGGCATGACTGGGTTTTGAGGGGAGACTCTGATAGCACAGGTAGTGCACACCTCCTACATTGGAGACTGTCCACCCTCAGGGCACAGTGGGCTCTCCTGGAGACACTTGCAAAAAAATACTAATTCCTGGGTTGGTTCTAAAGGACAGACAGCTGGGAAGCACTGCACTCTAGTGTTGGGTCAGGAGTGGCTAACAGACTGTTTTATATTGACTGTAAGTCTGTGAAGATTAGTCATGCAAGGGGTAGTGGGCTCTGCCGTAGGGCTGATGACAGGTTTGGGGGCCAGGCTTTGGGCTGGACAGAAGAGGCATTTCCTGTATATGAGGGCTGTGTAATTCTGAGCTGACTTCTCCCAGGAAGTCACAGAACTGTGGTCTCAAACCACCAGGGGTCTAGGTTTACCACCTCCAAGTGACAGCACAAGTGAAGGGGCAAGAAATCCAGCAGGTGCACTGATGCGCACTCTGTGACTCACTTGAGACTCGGGCCCATTCTGCACTCATCTTTATAGTCCCGGCTGCCTCTTGTCTCAGCACTAAAATGGTCCATGTCTGGGGGGCTCTGTAAACAGGAAGATATGTTTCTGTGTCCTGAACAGTTAAAGGTTCCTTATACTGGGACTTCCCCCCTAGCAGCCTTATCGAGCCCTTGCCCTTGGTGACTTTGGAGCAGTTCTCTGCAGTCAGGTGGAGATGAGATGTGGCTTTGTCCCTGGACCCCAGAGACCGCTCCCCCCCCAGAGGGTTTTCATCTGTTCAGATAGCCCCAGGGCATCTATTGCTCCCCGACCCTTGATCTGTAGAGCCAGCGTGGAGTTCACTTGGGTGCTCCAAAGAGTGACCTCCACTGTAGAATTTCTCAAGGTACATTCTTAACATTTTTGGAGCTTTCTGAACTGAGCAACACATTATGAAGTGCCTGTTACCTGTATGAGGCACAAGAGTGGGACGCAAAAACAAGGAAGTTTAAGAGCCACCCTTCCCTCAATGTGGTTTCACTTTACTTAGGAAGATAAGGCCAGTATCTGTTTATATTTGAACATGAAACCAGACAGGGCAGCGGCAGGTGAGCTGTGTGGACTGGGGCATCTCTCCATGAGTGCGGTGGTGGGGAGGCCTCCACCAGGAGAGATCTGGCCTGGCCCCTAAGGAGTGGGGGCGGCTTCAGACCAGCGGTCTCAACCCTGGTAAAACAATTGGTTCACTTTGGGAGGATTCAAATCATAAGCTGGGGCATGCCCCCACCTCCCTACACCCTGATCCCCTAGGTCCAGTTAGGGCCCAGGTCTGTGTAGTTTAAATTCCTCATCAGGTGATTCTGATGTGCCACCAGGCTTGGGACCTCTCATTGAGAACGTGTGAACTATAGTGGACAGACATTTTCCTTTTCTGATGGCCACCACCAAAATCCTGATAGGGGAGATCTGAACAAGGTGTCAGTGGATTTGAGAGTGAGCCTCTGGAAGTGCTGCTGCAGCTGCTTGTGGGGCAGAGGAACACGCAGTCATGATTATGTCCATGTGTTCAGGTCCTAATGTTTGTTAGCAAGTGCTTCATGCACATGATTTCTAGTTTTTACAGCAGCCCCTAGACATAGGTTTATTATTTATGTTTTACAGTTGAGGACATTGGGGCTGGGAGTTTTAGTAGCTTGCTGGTGGTCACTGGACTTTGAGTGGTGTAAGTGGGATTCTGACACAGAAACACACTTTCCCCTGTCGTATTCCATTGTTTCCCATGCTGTCCATGTGGGAATTACTGAATGGCCCAGTGGGAGAAGAGCAGGTGGCAGTGCTGGGAGTGGAGGAGCCTGGCTCGCTCATAACCTGGATCTCTGCACAGTGACACAGGGTCACTGTGGACAAAAGGGAGAGCACACTAGCTGTGCAGTGACACACAGCAGTGGTTCGTCCTGACCAATATCTCTGAGCTGCATCTTTGAAGTGAGCTAAAGCCTCCCTTGCAGGCTGTTAGGATGAAGAGAAATGGCAGTGGCTGTAATTATTTTACTTGACCCCACACGTACCTCACTATGCCCATTACAGCTTTATTTCCTGGCGTCTCTTCCATCCTTCTCTTCATTTTTCTTCTCAGGCCCTTATTACATAAAGTCTGGGCCACAGAAGTAGCTTTTTAGCTTTCTTTTGGTGTGTCCACTCTAAACTATATATCACCTTTTTTGAATCTTTCGTTCAGCTTTGTGTTTCAGAATCTGCAACAGGTTCCCAGCACATTCCAATTAAGTTCAAACAGCTCAGGCAGCATTCAGAACCCTCTCAAATATGTTTCAACCTTTCACTCTTTCTAATTTTAACTCTCATTACTTGCCCCTGAAACCCAGAAATCAGTCAGCTGAGGCTCTTGGCCACTTCCATTATGAATCAACACCAGGGATGCTCTTTTTGTGGCTTTGAAATACTTTTATGTCCACCCTTCAACATGCTGCTGGTTGCCCCCCTGAGAGGTCCCAGGGCATTTCTTACCAACTTTTCTGTGAAGTTCCATGCTACCCCTTTGTAAACTCGACTCAGTAGACTGTAGCCCCATGAGATCAGAATCCCGCTGCCTTCACTTGTGTGTCACTGGCCCATACTAAGTATTCAAACATGCTTGTTGAAACCCAAAGACTAACTCATAGTCTCCCTCTGCTTTCCAGGCTGACCGGAAAAGCCCGTGGAGCTCCTGTAATAGGACTGTGTTTGGAAAGTGTAAACTGTGGATGGCCATCGCCTTTGTTTTTATAGGTTTCATTGTAGTGATCATCATAAGCTTATGTCTTATTGGAGGTAAGAGGATTTACACATGACATTTTAAGAAAGCTTGTTGAATGCTTATGACTTACACTGAAATGGTATATGTACTCATTGCTATTTCATTATTTATAATTTAAATTTAAAACTGGTGTGGAATGTGTTATACAAGTGGGAGAAATACATGATTCTTGTTTTATTGTTTATTTTATAAGCTCCGGAAGTAGCATGGAAACCACTGTTTTACTTTAAACTCTGCCCATTGGGTCTCGAAGATTTATTACATTTTTAACTTATTTAAACACTAATTGAGATATTTTTGTATCTCTAAATCTGTTTGGTTGACTTTTTTCTTTTAGTTTATTTAGTAAAAATAATTATTGTATTTCACTTTATATAACTGGTATATGATTATCATAATAAAATAATGGATAGTGTATTTGAAAGTTTAAAAAACTTGATAGAACCATGTATCTGTAAGCTGTCATTAATTGAGCTTATTTTGGACATAACTGTATTATATTTATGTTGTATGTATGTACAAAACAAAAACATGATGCTAACTGTATGTTTTACATAATTATCTCATTTTAAAATTATTTATCATGAATATAAAAAATAACGTGAGATCAGGTTTTTGTTGGTAGTCTTGTGGCCTACGCTTTAGGATTCTAATGTATTTTGAGATCATTTTTCCAATTTATTAAAAATTATTTATAAACATTTAAAAAATCTTTTAAGTTGAGGTATAATTGACATGTCACATCTATTAGCTTCAGATGTACACCATCATGATTCAATGTTTATATACATTATGAAATGATTACCACAATAAGTTTAGAAGCCTCTTTTTTTAAAATGACTGCATCGGTAGTCTTCAACACCATTTTAAAGTTTTGTAGGTAGTTTCCAATTTTTTATGATTATCAGTATTAAGGTTTTTATGATGCATAAAACAGCACCCTACAGTGGGCAATCATTTCAATTGAAAACAGGAGAGAAGAAAGCTGTTTTCGGTTGTATGTATGAGCGATTGTAGGAGGAGGGGACTCCCTGGAGCTGGGATACTCTTGAGGGCGATTCAGTCCCCTGAGGATTGGGGTTGAGTCAGGCTCTCCACAGCAAACCCAGTCAGAGGATGAGCGCAAGAGGGGAACCCCTGGGTCTTCCCCCTCCCAATCCCTTCAGATCCTTTCCCAAAGTTGTATGGTCCCTGAAGGAATAGGAAAACATTGATAGCATGTGCCAACCTCACATTGACAGTAGTGTCAATGTGAGGCACCATGTTTACTTACTTAGGACATTGTTGAGGTGGGGTAGATCATTCTTTGAGGCCATAGGCTGACTTTGAGGTGGGGAGAAGTTAATGAGAGGTGTTACACCTCTTCCATCATGCTGAGGACAATTGTTTTGGTGTGAGCATTGATACTCCCTCTTCCCATCAACTCCCACGTGTGGATGTGGAAACTGTAGTTGAGTCACACAGCCTTGTCCTATCACAATTAGCTGATGCCATCCTAAAAGTCGTCTGTTGGCATCTGGGGCCCAAAACAAAGGCTGATGCAACAGAGCTAGGTGTTTAACATCCAGGATTCTGAAGTACAAGACTCAAGAGCTGTCTTCCGTTCCCAAAAGTTATCTGGTTCCTTCAGCCCATAAAGAGCAATCTGCAGAGGAAGGGGTTCTATTTCCCTCAACAGCTTCTCAAAGGACAATTAAGTTCATAGGACGGTATTCAGGGAAGAATTTTTTTAACACTTGTAGTGCAAACTTCATTTTCTATTTTAGAAAAGTGTATTCTTAAAATGTTAATGCTGTAAGAGAGATTGTCAAGCTTTTACTATTTTTTTTTTTTTTAAATCAGAGGAATACTTTTATTTTACTTGGCACCTTAGTGGTTTGGGCCTGTGGGAGAATCATAATAGACAGTGGAGTTGCAATAGGTGCAAAGGGGTGGGACAGGGCTCCCCTTTGTGAGTCTCAACCTCGCCCTCAGCAGCTCTGCAGGCACTCTGGGATGACAATCTGCAAAGATCAGCCATTGCCTAATTGCCAAGCCCATTGATAGGAATCAAATACTTGTAGAACTTCTGAGCACTCTGTGGAAAACACTGCTGTCTTGGGAAAGCGCATTGTCTAGAGAGTCAAGGGCTGTACCTGTGGCCATCCAGGTTCACTAAGTGAGGTTCATCGGGAACTGCATTTGCCATTCTCCTCTTCCTTTGCTTCCTCTCAACTCCGTAATCTTATGTCTTAGGGCTCTGCAGTTCTCAGAGTGAGGCTCGGTGGCAGAGGTGTTAGTAACTATGGAGTTGGAGTGGACACAGCAAGGGACAGACAGTACACGCATCCCAGAACCCAAAGGGTAACTAGTTGGGGAAGAGACAATGGAGTACCGAGGGTGAGGCGCTGGGTGGGGAGGTGGATCTTGTCACTGACATTGTTAAGAATCCCAGCAGAGCAACCTATAGTCATTCTATTATTGATTCTCTGCAGATTGTGCACCCCTTATTGTCTGCACTTGGGGTGGGCTCTCCTGCCACTCTACCTGTGGCACGCCATTGAAATAATGATAAATTCAGGGTCATGGCTCAGCCTAAGGTGCTGAGCTGGGTCTGCGTGCACTCGCATAGGTTCACTGTAGACAATGAGATCATTTTAAATGAAAAGTGTCATGAGTAGGGCCCAGGGAATCCTATTGAATTCACAGGTCTTTAGGGGAAAGGTTAGTAATGGATTCTTTCCTTCTCCCTAAGGAATGAGCAATTCCTTGGTGTGAAGAGTAAAACAAACAAACAAACAAAGAAACAAAAAAACCTTCCCTCTCTCTGAGTCATCTTCTTTCCGGTTCATTTGGAGAATCACTTACGCATTCTCAAGGGTTCTGCTTTCTCTATTAATTTGCCCCGATCAGGAGGAGAGAGATGCTGAGTAACACCTTTCTAATGAAACTTTTCTTGGTTTGGGCAAAATATTTAAAATGTTATGAAAATCAAACTGTGACAAGTAAATGAATGCTTAGAAATATGATTGAAAGGTGATTGGATTTAGTACTCTAGGGATCCTCATGTGATACCCCACAGCATTATGGATTTCTATCTGACCCCTGTGCTAACATCCAGGCTTTTCAGTGAGTAGGGACACTATGGTACCAATATACAAGCGGGGACTTTCCAAGTGATGCTGTATTGAGTGGATTTATTTTGCCTGTGGGTTGGGAAAAAGAGCTCCATTTTATATTACAAGGTCTTGACAATGCTCCCTGGTGTTGAATGACTCATGGGAAAACCCTAGGAGATAGCATTAGGAAACTCCAAGTACCAAGGTCCTTGGGGGTAGGAATGTAATAGCAGGCCTAGTACTTTGAAATTTCTTGGCATTTTCACCTGTTCCTCTTTTCCTCAAGTTGCATGTATTTATCCACCTTCCCAAGACTGACCCCTTCACCTGTGCTCTCTACAGAAGCCTTGCCAGCTGGTTCTGGCCTGTGGACCTTCAGAATGATCCATTTCTCTCTAAGCTTTCTCAGGCTCTTCTCAACTTGGGCCTTTTCAAATGTGCTAGCACCATCTCTCCTTCAAAGCAATCTTCCACCAGAATCTTGTCACTCCATTTGGGTGTTTTTTGTCTTTCTATTCTTTCATTGGGAAACTTCTAGAAAGAGTGGTCTGCATTCAGATTTGCCTCCTGTGCTTTCCTAAACCACTTGTATCCTTTGGCCCCAAATTGTCCTTCCCAAGGTCACCACAATTGTTTGATCATGAAATCTGATGAATGGCCTTTCTCCCATTCCCTGACCTACTTGCAGCCTTCAGCTCTGTTAGCTGTGTTGTACTCTTCTGGGTCTACAGAACTCCTGGACTTTAGGTCTCATGCTCTTCCTGCCTTTGGCCTTCACATGTGGTGCCTGAGGCTTGTATTCAGCTGTCTCACTCTTCACGTTCTTCATTCATTCTTGAGGAGCCCACCATACATTTGTCTAAATTTAGGCTAATTCTTCAACTCACTAGGCCCCAGTTTCCAAGTACCAAGGTAAAATATAAGTGATTCTGAGTCTGCAAATGTACTCAACCCTACGATTTAGTAGCTCGGTTGACCTGAACAAATTAGGCTTTTTCTCTAAGCCTCAACGTCTTTATTTTAATTTTTTTATTAATCCTCACCCTAGGATATTTTTCCCATTGAATTTTAGAGAGAGTGAAAGAGAGGGAGAGAGGGAGGAAGGAGAGAGAGAGAGAGAGAGAGAGAGAGAGAGAGATATGAGAGATGTGAGAGAGACACATGGATTGGTTGCCTCCCTCAAATGCAGCCCAGGTACATGCCTTTGATCTGGAATCAAACCCATGACCCTTCTGGTGCACAGAGAGACACTACCCACTGAGATACACCGACCAGGGCTCAATGTCTTTATTTTAAAATGAAAACGTAAATATTTAACTCATAGGGTGATTTGAGGATTGCATAAGGAAATATCCACAAGTGTTATCTGTGTGTCTGTACATAGTGCTGTACATAGTAGCCATTATTCTTCCTGTTACTTGATATTTTGGAATATTTTTATTTCTTTTTCTCTTCCATATCTAGGTAATGACCAAGTTTTGTCAATCATTTCTTAGTAGTCTTGATAGCAACTTTCATCACTGACTACCCAGTTACTGCAAGGCAACCATGTTTCATACTTTATGAGTGTTGGTTTGCATCTTTACCATCACCTACATTGTATATGTTGATGTTTCTGTTGCACAAACAGCTTCAGAGTTCATTTAAGTGACTTGCTTAGATCACATGGCTAATGAATAGCTGAGCTGGGATTCAAACTAAGTCTGGTTACCTTTAAAGTCAGCTCTATTTCCACTATTCTGGGTTTTCTCTTTCCTTCTTTCCATTTTTTCTTCCTTCCTTCCTTTTCTCCCGCCCTCTCTCTCTCCCTTCCTTCCTTGCACTTCCCACTGCTGTCAATCAAAATCTCTCTCTCCCAATCTATTGGCCTCTCTGCCTCCATTCTCTCTTGGTTCCCTTTCATCTGATCCATCGCCACCCAATTTCTTCACCTCCTTCCTGGGAGACATTTAACAAGCTCATTACCTCCTGCAGACACCTCCCTGCTGCCTCATTGCTGATATTCCAACCACAGAGCTGGTTTTGTGTACCTGCAATTGTACTTTATATGTTTTAAGCTTTAAAAAAAAAACAAACAAAAACCAAAAACAAAACCCCCACATAGCTTTCTCTACATGGAACGTGTTGCCCAGATGAAGTCTCATTAACATACAAGTTTTGCTGACTGGTTAAAACCATTGCTATTGTTATTTTAACAAACATCTATTTAGCCAGGTCTTGGGACGGATTCGTTATTTGATGATATAAGTTAAATATATGTCATTAGCACTATTATTATTGGAGATGTCTTTTCAGATGGCATCTCTTCTCAGGGCCCTTGCGTTTAGCAGTTATGTGAATTCTGTATCCACTCCCTGGCACCCCCTTTTCCTTTCCCAGGCACTGATATCTACTTTGGAAACATGCATGGTGGGTGTAGAGCTCAAAGATATCCATGCAGCATTATTTATAGCAGTGGAAATCTGAAAACACTAAAAGATGTAAGAAAATGAGCAAGCCAGTTATGAACACCATGCAGCTATTAAAATAATCTTTGCAAGGAATTTCAAACACATGGGGAATGGCTTTTGATATGTTAACAACAAGAACAACAAAAAAGAATGAAGACAAATAACCAATGACAGTAGCAAACAACATAAAAAGGATACAAATGATCTTTTCATTAAGATCCCAATCTATAATATAAAATATGGGGAAAACCCCTTTTTATTTCAGAATTTATCAATGTTTTGCTTAGCTACAGATTCCTGTACGTTGCAAGTTTTCTGTTATTGTCAGACAAAATAATGTAATGAGTGACTTACAACCAATAAAGATGCTTGGGTTATTTCTTGTGTTTGGGGTCCCCAAGATCTACACTAGATTCAGTGAGTGCTAGGAGGATTAACAGGACTCAGCACATAGTTGGGGAGATGATTATGATTTATTACAGCAAATGGATATAAAGTGAAATGCAGGAGAGGCAAATGCATAAGAGTCCCCTCCTGGTGCAATCCCATAGGACACACTTCATTCTTCTAACAGTGAGTTGTGTCAACAAGCTGTGAAATCTTTCCACGAGGGAAGTTCTTTTGAGACTCAGTGCCCAGGGTTTTGTTGGGGTTGGTCACATAGGCAGCCTCTGTCTGGCCCTATTAACATTCCAGACTCCCCAAAGGAAAGATGTTCATTGTAAGCTGAGTTGTTTGTACAAAGAGTGAGCCACACTTATCAGGGAATGGTGGGAACCTCTCCGAAACCTAAGTTCCCAGAGGCCAGCGCACCAGCCTTGAGTAGCTGGCCTTTCTCATCTGGCAGTCTCAGCTGTTCTGTCAGCTCTTCTCTGCACACTCCTGTGCTCCTCATGTCTCGCATTACCAGACTGTCTCAGGGAGTAAGTCCCAGAATTCTTCCTTCTTTCACCTGCCCTTTCATCAGAAACACTCAATTGGTTCCACTGGGGTCTTTTCAAAGTTGTTATTTTTAAAGCTTGAAATTTGAGAGAAAAGTCTCTGGCAAGTTCCACCCACCTACACCTTTCTCAGGGTCAGAGAGGTGGTCTGTGCGTGGGCTCAGATGGTGAGGCTGAGGCAGAATTAGGAGCATAATTAGTACCGTGAGTCTTAGCTTCTAGCTCCTGGCTCTGACTTTGTGTGTTTTTCCTTTAGCTTTGACTGTATAAAAATCAGTTAGCTCAGTCATTAGAGCACAAGCAGCCACACAGAACTCATTGTCCTGTGCACCCTGGGGCTCTGAGTGCAGTTTGCTTTTCCTTCTGCAATCAGAGTGTGTCAACATTCCTATCCTGTGAGACGTATTCTTGAGTGATGACTTCATGCCCATGTCTCCCTGGGAGAATTCAAGACATGGGCTCACATGCTCATATTCGAGTCCCCTTCTGTTCTGGTCCATGATGATTCCCTATCCCCATCTCCCATTGTTTGTCCCCCTGTCCTGACTGTCCCCCAGCATCTGCCTTGACACCTGTGTATAGCTAAGCTGCAGGTTCAGTTAAACAAAAAAATTCACGTTCTTCTCACTCTATGCCGCTGGCCCTTTGGCCCTCCCCTCAGTCTGTATTCAATGGAAGCTGAGACCCCTATGGCATAAAACAAACAACACATTTATCATGATGGAGGGAAGACCTGTCTTTACTCGGTTTTACCAAGAGGGGAAAGCATTTCTGTTCATACTTGCTCTTGTCAGGCTTTATCCTTGATTAGCACTCATTGTTTTATTTTATCTTTTTAAAAATATATATATTTTATTGATTTTTTACAGAGAGGAAGGGAGAGGGATAGAGAGTTAGAAACATTGATGAGAGAGAAACATCAATCAGCTGCCTCCTGCGCACCCCCTACTGGGGATGTGCCCGCAACCAAGGTACATGCCCTTGACCGGAATTGAACCTGGGACCCTTGAGTCCGTGGGCCGACACTCTATCCACTGAGCCAGTTAGGGCTGTTTTGTTTTGTCTTGAAAGTATAGCAGCCAATGAATAAGTTTATTACTTTATGCATATGTGTTTTTTACCTTTTATTTCCATCCTCCACTCTTTTTAGTAACTTACATCGATGAAGATGAAAATGAAATACTTGAGTTATCATCAAATAAAACATTCTTGGTCATGCTAAAGATTCCAGAGGAGTGCGTTACTGCAAAGGAACTCCCTCACCTGCTCATGAAAAGGGTAATGGGAATTTATGCATTGTTTGCTGAGTTCAAACATTAGAATATGGATTCTGCTACAACAGTAGGCATAGAGCCACAGAGTAAGTAGCTTCAAGCTTGGCTATTTTTGGTCTGAATTTTGGCAGAAATAGACACTTATAAATGGACTTTCTGTCATGCAAAACCAGAGGGAAGAGCCTTGGCCTCCGAGGATAAAGATTTGTTTCTTCACTCTGTTCTTACATTTGATTTAATTATAGCTTCATTGAGGGTCTATGATGTGCTAGACCATATGCCAAGGGCCAGGGCCACAACCTGTCTGCTGTTAGTGGGGGCTCGCAGCCCAAGTAGAGGAAGCAACTAAATAGATAGTACCAAATGGTGTGATATAGTCTATTGTTGAGATGCATATAGGATGTTTTACAACCACAAAGTGAGGTGCGGGGGAGACTTCTAGACTACTGAAGTGGAGATGGAGACTTGGAAGGCCTCCTGAAGGAAGAGATTCTTGGGATGAGGGTCTGCACAGCAGTGTGCTATGGCCTCCACATGCTGTGGTGGGGACTTGCAGAGGTGAAGCTGAGCAGGAAGGGTGGCTTTCCTACTCTTGGGTAAAGCACTAAAAGATTTTAATCTGCAGGTTGACAGGGTCATTTCCATTTTCACCTTTCTGTGTAATGGTGAACAAACACTGCAGTGGAGTACAGTTGGGAGCATTGCGGTAGGCCAGATGAGACAGGAAGCCTTGAACTAGGGTGATGTCAGGGGGAAGAAGGAAGATTCAAGTGAGACTTAAGAGGTCTTCTCATTCACCAAGGCTTAATGGCGGGTTGGGTGTGGGGGTGAGGGAGAGTGTGAATGTGGCCCTGTGGGTGACTGTCATGATTTATGGAGTGGGACGTTGAGGAGAATGAGCCCTCTGTGAAATTCGGGTGCTTGGCAGCCAGAGCAGGAGGGTTGGTTGGGGCAATCCTGGTCATCCTGTCAAAGACAGGGTGGTTCACAGCCAGAGCCAAAAGTTTTTGATAGGAAAATTCAAGCAAGACCAGCCTGCTGTCCCTTACACTCTCCTTTGCAGCGATAGGTCGTGGCGAGTTCTCTTCATTTGGCTTCCATTTGACCCCGACCAAAGCTCCTGAAGGAGGCGCTTCCATCTCAGTCACCCCTGAGTCAGCTCTGAGTCCCCAGGGGATAACCTCCATTGCCCCTTTGATCACAGGAGTTTGTGCTCTGCGAAGATTATCCTTGGTTTCCCTTCCTCCTTTCCCTTGCTTATATCTCCTCTGCAGTGCCCATTTCCTCCCTTCCTTCCAGCTGCTTCTGGAGCAAGCTGCAGAGTGAAGAGCCTCTTGCTGCTTTCCTCATGGTTGCTTTTTAAATTGAGGGTTTGCATGTGATGAGCAGAAATGAGATGAATCAGCAACCACACATGTCACCTATTACAGGCTTCACTCTCTATGTCAAAGGGAAATGGATGTTAATCATTCACCTAAGACCGTCCCTCTCACACAGAGCAGACATGAGCAGACCCTATGGGTGTTTTCGGCTGATCACTGTGTAGTGGCAAAGGAACTGAGGCCAAAGGTCACAGGCCAGTTTCTTCTCTAATCAGTGAGAATCACTGAGTTCTCCCTGTGTACCCACAGATGCTTATGAGATGCATAGAAAGAACCTTGTAAAAGATTTTTTTAAAATTATCTGATTTGCAGATGATGAAAGTAAGGTACAGTGAAGTGAAGATTCCTGTCTCCCTCTGACCCCCCACCCCCCTCGCCCAACACACAGCTTCCCAATCAAATATGTTCAGGATAAAAAATGAGGAACTTGGAGATAACACTTTTATTGTCAGGTCCAGAATCTCCCTTTCTCCCATTAGGCCAGCTTCCAAAAGGTTCTGGAGAAGGAAGGTAAGTGGGAGTGTATATTGGAATACTATGTCCGCTCTTTTGCTTTATTGCCTTGTGTTTGTGAACACAGTTTTCCTAGCCCCTTGTCATATCTCACCACCGAGTGCTGTCTTAGGGTTGGGGCCATTTCTCTGCTAAAGTCAGCCCATTAGCTATGTGCATGTGCTGGATGCAGGAGTTAGCATGGCACCTATGATAACCTAGGAGAGGGTATTTCTCTTATTCTGGAAGCTCTTTTCTATTTAGCCACTAAGCCTGACTCTGATAATCAGCTCACTAAGCTCCTAGCTCAGTCTGCACCCAGCCTCATAGGCACAGTATGGGAGGCACCAGAACAAGGAGTGGGGAGTGCCCCCTGCCCCCCATTTTTCTGTTTTATTTTGTTTTGGCCTAAAGTAGATAGTGTGGTTAACAGCTCCCAAATATATAAATATGTCCTAATTATAGCAGGGGACTATGTCACCTAAAAGAACCTTCCAATGGACACTAAAAGTGATCTAGTGTACCACTCCATCTCTTTAAATTTTAACTTGAATTTTTTTCTGAAAGCCTACTATGTACAAAACACTGTGATAGGTCTTTAGGATTACAAAAGGAAGGAAGGGAGGGAGGGAGGGAATAGAGAAGATTGGGAGGAAGGTGTCAACATGAGAATGTCCAAATCTGTAGAGAATTTTATGAATTTATTTGAGCAAACTGATATCATGGCAAGACACAAAATCACAAAATCTCAAATGCTTTCAAGAATGGCTGTTTTGTGTTTTCTTTTATACCATGGGAATTAAGGAGGGAACATAAGGAAGATTACGTGAAGGTGTGAGAAAACAAGGCAGGGAAATTTCTGTGATTGAATTACAGAATAGTTACCAAGATTATATGCTCCCTTGTGGATCTGAAAAAGAGCAATACTCCTGGCATTTCAAAGGTATCTTATCCAAGATGCCTAGCTGCATAAGAGCAATGGATAGATTTGCTTAAGGCAAATTAAAACAATGTAAAGCACAATGTTATACTCTTCACACTGGCAAAAATCTAAAAATACGGTAACACTAAGTTCCAGCAGGGCTGTGGGAAATGAATCATTTCTACCTTCCTGGGAGAAGAGTAAGATGAAGAGCAATTTGGCAAGATTTGGTTCTTTTGGAGATATGCCTACTCATGGACCCACCAACTCTATTTCTTGGCGTTTCTTCTCATGTGTGTAAGAAACTCTTACATGAGAAGAAAGGCACAGGGTATTCAAGGGTGATAACTTCAGTATAGTTTGTATATTTATGGGAAAGTCGGTCCAACCATTTAGTGAAATCTATTCAGGAGTTAGGAGTTAGAGTGTAAGGCCTTCATCTAGATGTGCCATTATGGGTGAATCTCAAACATAATTTTGTGTGAAAAGAAAAAATGAAGTCATAGAAGATTGTGTAGACTATGGTGCATATTTTATTTTAATAAAACATAAATTAAATTATGTAGCGCCGATTGCACCAGGATGTATTACATTCATAAAAAACATGCATGAGAAGGAGACATATCCTCTTTAGGACAATGGCTAGCACTAGGTGAGAGAGGAATTGTGTGTAAGAAGAGTAGCTTAGTTTGTTCTGTCTCTTAGAGTGAAAGGCTGAACTAGATGTGGTAAAATGTGAAGCAAAGAAACCTGAGTAGTGGGAACATAGGTGTCATTTTCGGGGGACAGCAGTATTTTATGCATAAAATAAGAACTCCATTTTCTTTGCAATTAGACACCAGCCCCTCTTGGTCCCATTTTCCAGGAAAAGTGCCTCACCTGTGGCGTAGCATGGCTGTTCTTCTTGCAAGGAAGCTCTCCAGAAAGGAGGGAAAGCCCTTGTCCAGTGATGTGCCAGGCCCCGAGTGGCCTGTTCTGCCATCTTCTCAGCCTCCAACATGTTCTCTCCTGCCTGTGTTCCTTGGGGGTCTGTGTTCCTTGGGGTCTGGGTGGGTGCAGGCTGCAGACCACAAAGTGTCAGTGCAATACATAAGAGATGCTGAAAATCCCAGCCTGGTCACACGATCCTTATTAAATGAGATTCTTTTACATGAGTGTGAACTTAATTTTTGGTTTGTGCTAGGCCTGCCTATGTCTGCTTCTTGATCCAGAGTCTCTAGATAAGTTAGTTTCTAGCTAGTGTTGAATCCCCTTTGTCTAGGAGTACTTTTGCTTTGTCAGGTGATATGCAATAATATCCAGCAGTCATGTGTGTAGTGATTTTATTTGTTCTTGTTTGTTTCAGCTCACAGATGTGTACAGCTCATCCCCATCTCTGAATCGTTATTTTACTTCAGTGGAAATAATGGACTTCAGGTAAGAATGTAGAGAATCTGGAAAGCAACATCACCATTTATCTAGAACAGCGGTTCTCAACCTGTGGGTTGTGACCCCTTGGGGGTCAAACAGCCCTTTCACAGGGGTCGCCTAAATACATCCTGCATATCAGATATTTACATTACAATTCATAACAGTAGCAGCATTACAGTTATGAAGTAGCAATGAAAATAATTTTATGGTTGGGGGTCACCACAACATGAGGAACTGTATTAAAGGGTTGCGGCATTAGGAAGGTTGAGAACCACTGACCTAGAAGGACCTCCCAAGTCTCAAAGCACAAAGGGAATCAACAATAGAATTGTAAAGTGTCAGTGCTGGCCTCAACTCCCTGATTTTACAAAGGAGAAAAGTGAAGCCCAGATTAATTAGATACTTAACAAGGTCACACAGAAGAGAGGAAAAGCCAGTCCCAGGTACACCATTCCTGTTTAACAGAGAATGCGTAAATGAGCTAAGGGTAGAAAAAGAAATAGATCTCAGATAGTGATGTGATGGAAAAGATAGAAGCCATATTTGACTTGTGATTTTGAGGAACACAAGTAATATAGGAGTCCATGTTCCTTGTGTAACATTAAAAATATAAAGATACTAGAAGCCCGGTATCAAAAATCATGCACTCTGGGGGTCTCTCAGCTCAGCCTGCACCCTCTCACAGTCCAGGAGCAGTTGTACATCCTTAGCACTGCCATGGAGGCTCCTGTCACTGCCAGTGTGCTTGCTAGCTGAGAGTCCAGCTTCTGGCTGAGCAGCACACTTCCTCCCGCCCTTCGCCCATGGGAGCACACGGACTACCAGGGGGCAGCTCTTGCGTTGAGTGTCTGCCCCTTAGTGGTCAGTGTGCATCATAGCCACTGGTTGATCTACTGTCCAGTCAATTTGCATATTAGCCTTTTATTATATAGGATATACTACAGGGAAAGTAAAGGGCATATATATATAGAGGAGTCATTTGATTATCCTTTTGTATTGTAGGATAAAATTTACCTCACTAAGCTTTAGCATCTACATCTAAGATATCCCTGTGATAATCAAAGGCAATATTCTACTGAGGCCCCCTCTCTACTCATAAATTTCCAAAGCCATAGTATGAATAGACCTGGGAGGGGAAGCATGTAAAGCAGGTGGTAGCACAATAGGGACAAATGAAAATGGATCTCATGTCTGAAAATGCATACAGTGATAGGTTGCCTTGGCAACACTATTTCTCCTTCTTTATGGATTCCTATACACATTAGACCTTATGATAATTTTTGTTTTCTCTTAAACTTTATTTCTCAATTACAGTTTATATTCAATACTAGTTGCTGGAGCTACCTCAGCCTGGCCTGTGCCCTCTCGCAGTCTGGGACCCCTCAGGGGATGTCCACCTGCAGGCTTAGGCCTGCTCCCCGGGGGATTGGGCCTAAGCTGCAGTCAGACATCCTTAGCACTGCTGAAGAAGCAGGAGAGGCTATTGCCACCACTGCTGTACTGGTAGCCATTAGCCTGGCTTGTGGCTAAGCAGAGCTCCCCCTGTGGGAGTGCACTGACCACCAGGGGGAAGCTCCTGCATTGAGCGTCTGCCCCCAGTGTGTGTCATTGTGACCAGTCATTCCCAGTGGTTCTGCTGTTAGGGTCCATTTGCAATTACCCTTTTATTATATAAGATAGAGGCCTGGTGCATGGGTGGGGATTGGCTGGTTTGCCCTGAAAGGTGTCCTGGATCAGGGTGTGGGTCCTGCTGGGGTGCCTGGCCAGCCTGGGTGAGGGGCTGAGGGCTGTTCCAGGCTGGCCACAGCCCCTTCAGGGTTGGGTGTCCTGCTGGGGTGCCTAGCCAGTCTGGCTGAGTGGCTGATGGCTGTTTGCAGGCTGGCCAAGCCCCCCAGTGGAGACCTTCACCCCAGGAGGGTGTGGCCATCCTGGGTAAGGGGCTGATGGCTGTTTGCAGGCTGGCCTCGGCCCCCAGCAACCCAAACTCCCAGCAAGGCTGGCTAGAAGCAGGTATCTGGGATTTATTTGTCTTCTATAATTAAAACTTTATTGCCTTGAGCAGAGACCACAGCTGGCCAGGGTAGGTGGGAAGCTTGGCTTCCTCCAGCGCTGGGGCAACCAAGCCTCCTGCTTGCTCCAGTTCCTTGGCTCCCGGCCACCAGCTTGGTTGGGTTAATTTGCCTTTAATTGCTCTGCTTGGCGGGTGGGTGTGACTTGGGGGCATAGCAGGGTGACACCAATTTGCATGTTTCTCTTTTATTAGTGTAGATTATTTTGTACTAGAGGCCCAGTGAACAAAATTCCTGCAAGGGGCTTAGCCCTTGCAGCTGCCACTGCTGCCTCAGCCCTTGCAGCCTGGCTTCATCTAGAAGGTGTCTGGAAGGTCATTTGGCTGTCTGGTCTAATTAGCATATTATGCTTTTATTATTATAGATTAGTTTCAAATGTACAGCATAGTAGACAATCATATACTTTAAAAAATGCTTTCTCTGATATTTCCAGTACCCATCTGACACCATACATAGTTATTACAATATTATTGACTATGAATCAAGTGGTTTTTTTCTGAGCATGATGCAAGGGTGGTTTCTTTCCTGGGTTCTTGTCCAGGTTGGATTCAAAGAATGAAGCCAAGGACAAAAGGTAGTAGATGAAAAGGTGGAAATTCATTGGAAACAAGTACAGACTCCCACATGAGGAGGGGGTCCCAAAGGGAGTAGCCTACGAAGCTCCTTTTCCCTAAGGTTTATAAAGATTGCAGTTCTTTGACTCTTGATGGTTCCTGCTAATTGGTAAAATATCAACTTTAAAACTCAATCGCCTTGTGGTATCCCCTTCTCTTTCTCCCCTTTCAGTGGTAGAATTCTCTATCATCTGTGAAAATCTGTTTTCCTCTTTCTCCCATTTATCAGCATTTCTGTATTCTCTGTGAAAGTTTGTTTCCTCTTTCTCCCCATATCCTGTGGCTTGTCTCTGTCTTCTGTGATTGGATGTCTTCCTCTCCCCTTATCCTGTGGCAACTTTTGTTTCCTGTGAATGAATGCCTTTTGGCAGCTCCAAGTCCCTGACCAACTATGCCCTCCTCCCCAAGGGACCCCCTAATTCCTAAACTCCCTAAACCTGCCTATTTTACCCCTAAAAACTCCTTTCAACTGTATAACCCAATGTTGTACTTTACATCCCATGACTATTTTGTAACTACCAATCTTTACTTCTCAATCCCTTCATCTTTTTCACCCAGTCCCCAACCCTCTTCCCATCTGACAACCATCAGTCTATTCTCTGTGTATATGAATCTATTTCAATATTGTTTGTTTATTTTGTTCTTTAGATACCACATATAAATGAAATAATATGGTATTTATCTTTCTCTGACTTACTTATTTCACTTAGCATAATATCCTAGGTCCATTCATACTGTCACAAATAAGATCTCATCATTTTTATGGCCAAGTAAGATGACTTCTTTGACATTGCTCATTTTAATCATAAACCATTGGTATTAAATCACCAATAGAAAATGGAGAAATGCATAATTAGACCCAACATGCCTTCCTCCATGCACTTGCCCCAATTTGCAACTCAAAGACTGAGCCAGAGTTAAGAGCTAACTAGACTGAAAGGCTTTTCCAAGAATCCAGTCTCCTATTATGGCTTAGAGGATGTGGGGCTGTGTAATGGCTTGGGGTTGACACTGGGAAAAACTCATCAGAAAAAGGAGTGAAACATGGCTCAAAGTCTAAAGACTTACTGTTACAGAATCTGCTTTTAAAAGTTACTGGAAAGAAAAACCCAAGGGTTTTAGTATTTTAGGTAAAGAAATTTTGTCTGGGAAACATTTTTTAAAATCTAGGCAGAATTTCAATTGAGGAGCAAAAGTCATTGTCTCCAAAGCTGCAGTTGCTGCCTGTGAGCAGGAGACAGCCACAGGCCTGCAGACATTTGTGTAGACACAAGTCCTGACCTCAGTCCCAGCCCCGCTCAGCGAAAACCTGGGAAATGCCCATTGGTTCATCCGCTGCTGGATCCACGCAAGTGGTGGCAGATGAGGCAAAGCCCACAGAGTTCTCTGTTCCTTGAAAATCCCTCTTCTCCCTTCAGAATTTGTGTACATTCACCCCAAGACTGACTTGGTAGAATGACAATGGGAGCAAACCTCTCATTCAGCTTCTGGTCTGGTCTTAGGAAAATCAGCCTCTAGTCCTTTCCATAAGCCAACCCTTTGTTCTGGGAGCATAAGGTAGGGCTGTGAGTCAAGGTGTGACTATCCTTAGCAATAATTAGAAGGTAAAGCACAGAGAGCACGTGTAAGCTAGAGTTGCTGGCTTAGAGTTTGAAAGCAGTTTTCAGCCTGCCTGTAGTGGCGTATTTGAAACTGTTTTCCCAGAGTCTGACTGTTACTCATTTAAACCACAAGGTTTGGCACACTTCTTGGCTGTCTTTGTATAAACTAGTTGTCAGCCACGTTAATGTTAAGGTGACCTCTGGCCACAAGAGGGAGCTCTTTGCTTATCCTTAATAAGGGCAGCACTCACTATTGGGAATGGCTTGTCCATAAAACTCCCTAGGGCTAGAGTCTCAGATGTGGCTACCTCTTAATTATTTTATTGCTTGCTGTTAATCTGGGTCATCTTGAAAGTAATAGGATAATTGTGGAAAATTTAAATGTTGATGTAGCATTTAACAGATAATCTAATCTACTCATTAACTGAGAAGAGCCCTATGATTATTTCTATTTTGATAATGGGAAAAATTCCTTAGGTTCCCTTCATGAGACCACATTGCTGGTAGCCTCGGGAGTGGAAATGAGACAGAACAAATTTCTTAGTTGGGGTCAAAGCAGGAAGATATGATTTGCTGCTGGTACATGGGACTGCTGGCAGTGGGAGCCCAGGGGTTCTGCACCACTGAAGGCAGGGAGCTTTGGGCCCCACCTTAAATACTACTGAACTGGCTAAAGCCATTTGCTCTGACTAACCTGCACTTGTTGGGGCAGGGAAAAGGGTGTTGTGTGAGCACATGCAGAAGGGAATACAGGAGGAGAACAGGGCTTTCCTGGCCTGCTTGGGGGGTCAAAGGCCAGAGCTGGGGCAGACAGAGGGTCCTGGGCTCTTCCTTGACAATGGCTGGGTCCTATCTCTCCTTTCAGTGTCCTCCCTCAGTGGACTCCCAAGGGCTGTGTTCTATGGGGGAGGGGAGCTGAGGATCACCGGAATATTCTGTGCTGGACCCATGGAAGAGGATTCTTCTAGGGCAGCACACCCTTTGCTATTTTGTACTTGGAAGAACACGAGGAACTGAAAAACTAAATGTTATTGTTAAA
>PVJC01007322.1:0-12500 GCA_004026665.1 Murina feae | reverse complement strand
GAAGTGGTAGAGGTCAGTCTGTGTCGGAAGCAGTGTTGCCTGAGCTGTGGGATGAAGATAACTTATTTTATTTCATAGAAATGATACTGTGAATTAACTGGGAGGATATGAAATGATGCGAGGGCTAGGCACGGTCCTTTTTCTCCTGATTGTGGACAGTAAGATGTCAATCAAAACAGCAAGAGCTGGTCCCACTGGTGTTAGAGGCAGGAAGCCAGATGGGGCAGGGGTGATTGGGTAGCAGGGTGAACCTTCCAGTGTGAAGTCACTGCTATTCTTGAAGCGCTACCTGTCCCCATCTCCCTGTGGACACTTTCTGTTTAGTGCTGGGGTAGACTTTGGGCAGGATCCTGCCAGCCTGTTGGAGAGGCAGCAGCAAGGCGAGGGAGAATTGAGCCAGTGTCTCACTGAAATCCCCCTCCCGGTCAACATTATATCTACCTCTAAGCAAGCCTGTGAGGAGAGGGAGGGCATTTAAGACCAGAGAAGCATGGTTATGTGTCTACCTTCACGACCTGTAGCTGCATTTCTTAGCAAACCAGCTGTAGGCACATCATCCAATGTCACTGTGTTATCAATAGCTGCAGGAAGGAAATGTGCATTTCTAAATTATTTTGCATCTCCTCATTGTTCCTGTGATTCCTGAATACCTTTCTTAAAAACATGGTTCCCTGTGAGTTTTGAACACTCTGCTCTCATTTTGGATAGTTTTTCCATGTATATTTTCACAACCTTCCATCAGGGAATCGTTAAGAACCCTAAGCATCTGCTAGAACTATTACATACGGGCTTTTCACGGTCCAGTGTTCTGGCCTTCCAGTAGCACGCAGTGTCTTCAGGCATTGATCATGGATCTGATGGAAGATAGTTTTGCAACAGGAAGAACCACTCTCTGAAACAGTTACAAGCTTAATGCCAGTTCACTTACAGGGTGGGAGAATATTAGTAACTGGCTTGGTCATTTGCCTGTCATGAGGGATCAGGATTATTTGTGTTCTCAGGGGAAATTGCTGGGAATTTTCCAGGAGAAAGACTTTGTGGTCCTATAAATAATGAGAGCTCTTTAGCCTAATATCTCAGTTAGGTTGACCTTAGGTGGAAGTTAGTATGGGGGCAGCTGTGTATGGGGGTGTGGCTGAGTCTTGTCTCAGATAAATTTGCCTTAAGCTCTTTAGGACCCAGGACTCTGGATAATGTGAAAACTTTCCTTCTTATTGAACTAGAAGATGCATTTATTGTAACGCTGTTTCATTTTGAGGATAGTTTCCTCAAATTAGCAAAACAGGAGAATTCTCCTTCTTCCTCTTTATTTTTATATGTCAACTGTAAGCTTTAATGTATTTGTACTTTTTAGAGAATAATGAAGACTTTTCATGGAAAAGGATTTAAAAATATTTACAATAAATTATTTTTGCCCTCTGTGCTGTCCCATTTCCCTTTGCTTCATTGATGGCGACTCCAGGGCCATGATTTAAGTTGATGTTTTCTTGCAGTAAATTGTGTTGGAAGTGATCTTTTCATTTCCCTGAGGGTAGCTTCTCCTTCTGAGAGAGTGAGATTGAACTGGGGTGGGCTGAGTCCTCCTCTCTGTTTCAGTGAGTGCAGGGCGGGTGATTTGATCCCTTCCACTTCCTCCCAGAGCTCTCTTTGGCAGGGACAGGTGTCCAAAGGGCCTGGGACTGGAAGGAAAGGTTGGTTCATTTCTGGGATCAAGACAGGATTGTTTTTCATCTTCCCTTCTCTTTTGGAAAGCACCAAGGTGCAAATATCTTGTCCTGGGTTTTGATCACTTTCGAGTCATAGAATTTTCCATAGAGTGCACTCTTTAGCCCACGTGCTGTGGAAAGACCTGAACTTTGTGACAAAAGCATTTGGAGAATTTGGAAAAAATGGCACTTACATATACACTACTCTGATATCAGAGATGGATCTATTGGTCATCACACATTTTAATGACGAGCATAATGTCTGGTGCATAATAAAGTTTTAACAAGTATCTGAAATAATTGAACAATTTGAGACTGATTTTTTCTGGAAGTCCTTTAGATATGTACAGAAAGGATACAGCCATATCAGAGGAATGTAACCCCACTATTCCAACAAAAATTCTATCCATGTGTTCAATTCTTTTTTGCCTCACGATATAACAGCTCTGTAGATTTTTAAAAAAATATATTTTATTGATTTTTTACAGAGATGAAGGGAGAGGATAGAGAGTTAGAAACATTGATGAGAGAGAAACATCGATCAGCTGCCTCTTGCACACTCCCCACTGGGGATGTGCCCGCAACCAAGGTACATGCCCTTGACAGGAATCGAACCTGGGACCCTTAAGTCCGCAGGCCAACGCTCTATCCACTGAGCCAAACCAGCCAGGGCTGTAGATTTTTTAATAATGAGTTCTGCAGAAGACTATACACGACACTAATAAATATCCCTGGCCTTACAGGGATACAGGCTCTGCATAGATGAAACAAAAACCAACAGGGGGTAAAAGTCAGGTGTTAAAATTAAATAAAGATAAAATATAGAGCTGTGGGTGGTCTGGTCCGAGGAAAAAGTATCCAGTATAGTGTACAATTGGAAAATTATTTGCTGGAAAATTAGGACATAAACTGACCCCGAAGCATTGCGGGATTTGAATAAAAAGGTTTGCCTTTCTTTGCCTATGTTTGTGTCTTATTAGGCTCAGGTGCACAGTCTCTCCTTGCACATTCAAAATCTGACCAGCACTGAGAAAAGTGGGAACTATCTCTCAGAATCTTCCCTCCTCTGCTCCCATTTCTGTCCCATTACTGTAAAATAAGTTAATTCACACTATTACTGCGTTGCTGGCAAATGCATGCAGACACATCCTTTAATATTTCTCTTTATGATTAGAAAAATGTCCTTTTAGTGTTAGAAGGTGGTCCTCTCTTCTTACAGTTAAGAAACTAAGGCCTGGACAGGTGGGAGGACAAGCCCAGAGCTCCCCAGTTTGGAGGAGCACAGCTCAGCCCACTAGGCAACCACACCCCATCAATGGCCTCCCACCCTGACCCATGCCTCAGGGTCATGCTCAGTTCAGACGTGGTTGATATCTGGGAATTTACAAGGAGCATGAGTAGAGAGAGGACAGGGATGAGTTGGGAAGTGTGATCATCAGGCTGTAGAAGACTCTGGGATTATGATGATGCTCAATCTTTCCCCAAGTGCCTTGCAAAAGACCTCCTTATAGGAAAGGGGGAGGGACTGAGAGCGGAGGCACGCTCAGATCCAGTGGCTTTCAAGTTGCTTTTTGAATGCAAGATGCTGACTTGGAAGAGAACAGAGTCACAGAAATTTAAACAGAATTTCCTATTCTCTGAAGAGTTCTGTGGAGTCCTGGGGCACACCTTTCTCATTCTGCCTGTGCCCTTCCACCCCTGAGAATAGCTATAGCCCTCATTACCCAAGGTTGTCCTAATAATGTCCATATTTGAATTTATTTGTTGTCAACGGTCGATTTTCCTCACCTGTCTTTGCCCTTTTCTTGTACCTCTCTTATGTTCTAAATATCAATTTGTTCACTGACTCACGGGTTATTTATAGGTGCTACTATGAATGTAAAACAGAAACCACAGAGCTCACAGTAGCTGCATTAAATATGCCTCCGTGAACTCTGGCTGTGTACAGTTGAGACCAGCGTGGGGGAGGGGAATTTTCTGATATTTGTGACTTGAGGGTAAAATTTAAATCCTCAGCCTCATTAAAAAAAAATCAAGAACAGGAATTTTTTAACTAAAAGGTTGCATCCTCAATCCCTTACAATTATTTACAAATATTGTGTGTGTGCATATTCTGTGACGAGGATATACAGCTTTCATCAGAAATCCTGAAATCTGTAAAAAGGATCATTAATATATACAGACATGGTAGCTATTTCGAAGCACTCCCAAAGGACTCTTCTACTCAAAAATAATTTCCTCTCATAATCCCTCAAATTTCCTTATAAGAACAACTTTCTTTGGTTAAGCACTTATAATTAATATGTTCCTGATAAAAGGCATATTCTGTTTCAGACAAGTAATACTTTCACATGATAAGACTCAAACAAGTATAACTTATCATGTTATATTGAGAAAATTTGAACCCATCAGCTTCCACAACAGTTCAATACCCTAGTGAAAATTTCCAGCATAAAACGCAGAATTCTAGCTTTCTGTCTTGCTGGAGGACTGATGGGTACCCTGAATTGCTGGGTACATCAACCAATGGTTTCTCTGTACATCGTGAAGCTTTTTGTTTCCCTTTGCTCCATGTATTCTGGATTTGTGTTAAATGGTTTATATACATTAGATGTAATCTTCCTGTTTCTGGGTGAATAGTTAAGCCTCTAAGTTCCATGCTCAAGGTCATAGAGGAAGAGATAGAACCAGAATTTAAATAATCGATCATTTGACTCTGGATTTCACATACTGTCCCCTACACCATGTTAATGTCTTGTACAGTACTGCCTGCCACCACCCATGCCTCCTTTTGAACTTGAGTCAATCTTGGCCAACTGTCAAAGTTATGGTTCCATGTGAAAGAATTCTGCTAAAAACAAGAAGTTAATGGAGGATAAGATGCTAAGATGTAATTGGCTTCACAAATCTCTTACTATTTTAAAATCCCTAAAATTAAGACAATGCATGGGTTAAAACAGGAAGTTGAAAACACAGGTGCAAATATAGAAATAGTCTACTTTGTTAATTGTTATTGGGCTCACTCATCTAATTTGTGGTTTAATATTTCCGTGCCATTGTATTGCTACCTGCTCTTATGAGTTATCTCAATACCCAAACACATTTCTGTTTAGTTCATCTCAATTCTGATCGTTTAGGGCAAGGGTCTACAAACAAATCTCCTGTGGTACCTCAGACATTACATAAACAAATGACTATGGCTGTATTATTCCAATAAGATTTTATTTACAAAAACAGGCAGTTGGCCAGATTTGGCCCATGGCCACAGGTTGATGAGCTCTCTTTTAGGGGCATACATAATTCTAGGAACACTGAAAAAAAGATGAGGGGAAATAAATAATCAGAGCATATGAAGAAGTACTCATTAGAGATGGCATGTGTGTATGTTATTTTCCCCACATGGACATTTTATTCATATCTTATACAGGACATATTACTTAATAAACATACATACTATAAAGTAGAGTACACTGGAATTACATTGGAAGAACACTAAATTGGAAATCAGAAAATCAGATTCCAGATAAGGTTTTGCCTCTAACTTGCAACATTACTTTGGGCTAAGGAGCCAAAAAAAGATAGTGGGAGTAGGATCTCCAAAGATCTTTCTATTCTATCATTCTTTGATGCCATGATTTCTTTTACTAAGATTTAAATGCCAAGTTAAAAAACATATATGGACTCAAATTATATAAAAATTACATAAAGTTTTGGCCTGAGACATACTAATTCAAGCCTCGTATCCAACTAAGCCACCAGAGCCAGAAAGTGAAAGGACACTATGCAGAGGACCCGTTTAGAGGCACAGAGTGAGCAGAGCATACAGGTGCCCACCTGGAAGGCTAGGAGTGAGGAGGTGGGCCCACCAACACGTGTGGAATGAGTGGATTCCCTGAGATTTCAAAGGACAACCGTGTGGACATTTCATAAGAAGAACCTGGACAGAGGAGCAAAAACCACTGTGACCAGGGAGCCTCGCCTGCCTCTGAGCACAGTAGCCACTTCCAAAGCCACTTGGAGCCAAATATGGTCCTTCCCTACTCAAAGAGTGGTTTCAAGATCATTGGTCGGTTTTTGGATGTTGAATATTGAGTCAGATCTAAGAAGCCCTGTAGTTTACTAACCATGTTCTGCAGAAACCCCTGTAGAAAGGGCTATTGTGTGCAGGTGGCGGTGAGGGTGGGAGAGGTAAGCAGAGCTCCCCACCCCCCAGCTTTTATGTGTTGGTGTGGAACACATGTTGGTGCACTGCTTCATTATGGCTGGGAAAACTCAGCCTCAGAGGAGCGTGTATGTGGATGTGGCTTTTGCAGGGTGTGAGAGGAACTCATATTCACCTTCCAGGGCAAGTGGATGCCTAGGTGTGGGAGGCACATGGAGAAGTGAGTACTCAGTCTCGGTTCCTCTCAGGGACTCTCTGGGCCTCTGGGCCTGGCAGGGAACGTTCTCATAGTACTCCTCGGTAGAGTTCCTTGATGGCCTCCTGCCAAGGACCCTGTGATCGATGAGGGTATAGCATAGCTCTTCTGCAGAGCTCTGGTCAGCGTTGTCCTGCTGGTTAAAGGAGAGCCATCATCAAGACTTGACCTCTTGTCATTCTCTTTATGCTTCAGTCTCAACATAGGCTCGACCCTGGGCAAAGCCTGGCTTCCACAAACTACGTCCCCTCCATCTCTTGGCCTTTTCCCTCTCACATCTAGCCCAGGCAGCCAGAATGCTCATAATGCCTGGAGTATTCAGCCTTCCCAGACCCATGCTCTCTGTCCCTGTTCCGGCAGGATGACTGGCCATTCCATCTAATTCCCAGCCTCAGGACCCCTGAGAGCAGCCCCTTCTTACAAAAGAGAACATTCTCATGACACCTAACTATGACTGGGTTATGATATTTAACCACCGGTCCAGATAATATAAAGGGAGATGATGGAAGAAAAGGTCTCATTCAACGAGCCTCAGGAGATTAAAAGCCAAGTACACAGGAAAGAGCAGGGATTTGGGGGTGAGGCTCGGTTCTGAATCAGGTCCCTGCCATCTCGAAAGCTGTCTGGCTTTGGGGAATTTCACTTAATCTCTCAGTTTTCTCATCTGTAAAATGGGGAGGGGGAAGGTACCAGTCTTAAAGGGTTGTCGTGACAGTTATGTGAGACGATGCACGCAAAGTGCTCAGCACATAGCCTGGCCTGAACTAATGCTCAGTAAATGTTAATTTCTTGCAATAAGTAGTACAACAAAAGTGCTGCTGCTGCTGCCGTCAGGCCTGCAGACGGCCCTGGGCTTGGAAGCATGAGCACCTAACGGCTTTCTTTCACGTCTAGGCCAGAAGGGGTCTTGCAGGCCAACTTCTCCTGCCATTTGGAGTGTCTACATTTTTGCCATCAACTCAGAAAAGGCCTAGAGATGCTCATATTACCTGTTGGGTAGCAGAGGATGTTCCTCCACCTGAGAAAGAAAACACACTCGATGAATTTCAGGTCATGGGGAGGTTTGAGGAGGGACTGGGATACAAGCGACCAGAGAGCCAAGGAACAGTTGGGACAGCCCTTACCAGGGCTACAGCTCAACCCTGGGAGTGGCAAGGCTATTGAAACAAGACACGTCCAGAGCTGTGCTCAGGCTGAGAGATGAGTGGAGAAAGACTTATTCAGTGGGTTTTCAGTTAAGAAATCACACTTTCCTCCCACCGGCCCTCTCATCTCTTCTTTTTTACACAAAATTCATCGCGCGCCTGCTCTGAACCAGGCACTGAGGAGACAAATAACCAGACACTGTCCCTGTGCTTAAGGAGCTCACAGGCCAGCAAGGCAAAGGCCTACAAGAGAGCCACAAGTAGGGGAAGGCTATAGTTTTTACTGTAGTTGATGGGGGAGGGTGATAGCTTGAAGGTTGGTGCTCAAGGAAAGCTTTGCGGAGGAGAAAACTCGTAAGCTGAACATTCCCACTCCCGAACCTGCTGCAGATGAAAACAGAAGCAGGCTAATTTTTCAAAAGCGGTTGGCCCTGGCCATTCAGCCAAGAGGCAAACCGGGCACTCTTGCTACCCCTTGCAAACACACCAGCGCAATAAACAAATCTGAGCTTTCACATAGAAGCCTCAGGATACCACCCTACCTGAGAGGCGGCTGTGCCCATGTTAGCCACCTGATTGTATGTGTTTGGATTTATTCTTCCTCCCTACTGACTCAGGAGGCTCATAGGTCCATGAAGTCCCATAGGCCTACTGGGATCCCCTGATTATCCCGCAGGAAAAGGGTGTGTGAGTTTTAGCAGAACTGACCCTGTTTCTACTATGTTTTGCTTTGATGCAGATTAGGGTTTCCTAGGGACCACAATTCCCCTGGGTGAAAGGGACAGGGGCGGGAGGGCTGTATTATTCACTCACACTTAACAGGGTTCATTTCTAAGATTCAGAATGAGCTAGGCTCTCCCCTTTAAGCCCAAGAAGGCAAAGGCAAACTTTGTGTTTCTTCTTCAGAAATGCAGTGGTCTGTCCTCAGGCCTAGACTTCCTTATTTTCTTTCTTACTTATGATAACCATTCACCACTCTCTCCTCAAATCCTTTTCTCTCCTTAACTTCAGCCCTGTTCTGTCGCCAGAGACCATTGCATCAACTCCCAGGTCGTCTTCCAGCACCTGCTTTTGCCATTCCTGACCACAATTTGTGCTCTGCACAGCAACCTGGGTGATGTCTTAAATGCCCCTTGTTCAAAGCTCTGCAGTTCTCAACACAGAAGCCCCATTCCTAAATGTGACCACCAGGCCCTGCCCCACCTCCCCCGCCCCCGTGTTCTCTGTGCCCAAGCTGGCCTCCTTCCTGCTCCTTCTGAGTGCCTCGGACCACCATAGTTTGCAGTTACTATTCCCAGTTAACTCCTTCAAACCTGGGGACTAACTGAAACATATGGAGATCAATTAGCCAATCCCCGCTTCAATGAGCTCACAGTCTAGTGGAGAAACAGAACCAGACAGGTGGACAAATTGCAGCAAAAATGTGTAAGTTTTGTGCAGAAATATGCCCCAGAGCCCTGGGGACACAGAGAAGGGGCAGTTTGAAAGTCTATCAAAAGTGAAAATGATGTGAAAGCAATGACTTACTTTCCTTTGGGAAATCCTGCCTGCCTTTAAAGATGTGTATGTTTTTCCTGCAAAAGAGAAGGAAAGTAAATTGCTTGTTTCAAAATTCAGAAACTCTCAAAGGAAATTATACCTTCTATAAGAGTTTATTGCTAACTTTTTCATTTGTTAAAGTTATAGGCCTTTTTTATTACCTTCTTCAGCATAGAGAAATAAGCGGATAGGAAAAAAGGAAAAAGGAAGAAGACCAAGTAGAATCTAATTTTTTTTCCTATTTTTCTCTCCTCCCTTTTCTAAGGCCGATATGAAGTTGATTTAGAGGTGGATAATTATGGTGATGTTATAGTAGCATTTTTTGACAAAATATTATTTTCTTTCATATCATGTGAGTTAAGGAGCCATTGATATTTCAAATCCCAGCCTTAATCCCAATCCATGGCCTCTAAACAAATGAACAAAATAGATATGTCCAATCTGAGCACAGAGGTAACCACACTGCATAGATGACCCCCTGGAAAACACACAATATAAATATAATAGAAGCCCTATCCTCTCAGGAATCAAGGACGGCATCTGCTCTAAGGGGCATGACCGTATGTCCTGGTTTGCTATGACAGTCTTGTTAAATGTTGTTACCAACCACTTAGTGACCCTTAACTATTTTTAGCATGCCTGTCACTCTCAAAGGTTTCCCAGTTTGGATTATGAATTATATGACCAGCCTGGTTATAAATTTTCTGTGCGAGGGACAGAAATCTGTGCTGTACCCAGAGACTCTGGGATTTGCTGTGTGGGTAAGGAGTCTTTCTCTGAACTGGTAGCCAGTTTCATCCTTGCTTCCAAGGCTTTCCCATTTGAGGAGCATGTACCACCCATGAGACTCTTGTTCCTGTTTTTTAAAGCAAACTTGAAACATCGCTTTCCTGACTAAGTCAGATGATCGTCAGGGCTAGTGACAGGCTTCCGCTGTGGCCACAGACAGCAGGGAGTTCACAGGTAACTTACAGCAAATACCACACTCAAACCACACGTAGGGAAATAACTCCTAAAAACAATACTCCACTCACCATGGAAGGCAGAAACACCCTTCAGCCATGTGGCGGTCCCAGCACCTAAAATACCAGAGAGATGACACAGATCACAAGGTTGGTTTCTACAGCTTTGTTAAGGTCACTCTCTTCCCTGTGACATTTCTGTGAAAATCTTCCCCCCCCCCTTCTCTCCAAGAAGCATTCATTCTTGGTGATTTGGACACATCTATCATGCTTAGGATGCCTTGATCCTTTCAGGACGTCAACTGCCTTTTGGAAATAAGAAGATGACACTATAATTCCTAATTAGGAAAGAAGCCTTCTGTGCTCTCAGAAAAGGAAAAGGCCTCTCATTCTGACTTCCAGTGAGTTACCTGGCCCCTGGTGATGATGGACACACAGAGTTATCTCGAGAAAATCAAGGCATAAGTGTGTGGACATTTTAGGAATTGCTTCCAGGTATGGGTTAATTAAGACTTACACAGGATTTCACTGCACTCTGAATTTCCTCTGGACACACTGTATTAAATTGCCTGTTCGCTTGTCTTTATCCCACACTAGACTGTGAGCTTCTAACATTATGCTTAACATTATGGTATATATCACAAACATAAGCCACAGTACCTGGCACACAGAAAATATGTTTTCAATAAATATTTGATAAATGAATAAGGAGCTAAGAACAGAGCAATGCTAACTGGCTCAGGAGATCATCCAATCTACATTATATTCTTTAAGGTAGAAAGGCCAGATCTCCCTGCAGGCAGACATCTAGGCTGAAGTCTAAAGTGTCCTCTGGGCATCTTTCTGAAGATGAGGTGCAGGCAAATCCCACACAAACACTGTGTGTCCCAGGAACACTAAGTAAAGACTTTTGGAAAGCACCACCCAACAATATCTTCCCCAGTGACTTTTCCAGGAAGTTCCCCAGAAAGGGCAGTGGAGGTGAGGTTGCTGCACGTGACCTTGGCTGTGGGCACTAGGGTGGCTGAGTGTTCTAGGGTCAATGTATCATCAGAGCCTTTGGGGCTGAGAGTCATGGCTATAGTGTTTCCTTCTCTTCAGGCTATATTCAGGGTACTATAAGACATTTGTGTATATCTCCTGTTTCTGTGGCTAAAGACACCCCAGAAGAAAACCATCAAATCATACCAAAGGTAAGAAATCAGATTCATGGGAGTGGGATGAAAGGAGACTATTGATTTTGAGTTACTGGATCAATATCTCTGGCCTTCTTGAACCACAGTTTCTTAATCTAGAACATGAGGATACTTATACTGCTTACCTCATGGAGGCCAAGTAAAGTTAAATATAAGCTAAAGCTATTTTTAAACCAGCTATTTTCCCCACTCAATGTTTCAGCAATATATTCTTACATTTTAATTAAGATGTTTTGGTTTGGGGTGTGTTCAGATAACCCCTCTGAAGGAGGCCAGACAAATGTCTATGACACAAGGCTATGGGTTAGCAGTTCCAGATTCCCATCTCTTGCACAAAGCTTGCCTGGCTCCCCCGTCTACCCGATATCTCCCTTTTTATAAAGTCCATGGCCCTCTGTCCTGTTCCATCATTTGGAATGCATGAATTAATTTATGTCCTTAGCTTACAGTGAAGAAATGCATACTATTGGGGGGAATCTCTGGGACCCTAACTCCTAACCCAAGATTTGGCTTAGTAGTTGCTTTTTAATTGATACTAAAACCTTTTCTTGAAATCATGGGGAAGGTGCAGATGACTCTTCAGGCCACAGAACAACTGGCTTTGGCACCCTTTGGCATTCTTGGACTCTGGGACAATATTTCCATAGATTAGTGATTCCTGGCATCCAGAAAACCTGGTTAGAGAGGACTGATGAGGACGTCTTGGTTTAACAGCATCCAGGTAATCACACATGTTTTGCTTCACAAACCTTGCAACAATTGTAGTGATGAGGGGGATATGGTCATTTCAGAAACAGAAACTTAGAGCTTAAAAATGAAATGTCTGGGAGAAAACAAGATGGCGGCATAGGGTAGACACCGTATATGCAGCTGTGAACAACTATTTCAGAAAAACCACGAAAAGAACACATGGACACCACTCGCACCCACAGGACGGCTGGATGAGTGAAAATCCTACAACCAGAGAAGAGTCTGAGACTCAGAGGAGTGGCGGAAGCAAAGTACAGAGGTACGGAGGCGCGCGCACGGGCTCGGGGAAGGGCTGGTACCGGAGGTCGTGGTTCTTTTCCAAAACGGAGAGAGCCACAAGCTCCCAGCGGCTCTGAACTCCAGTTCCAGGCGAGTTTCGGAGGTCCCACACACACCCAGAGAAGGGGGACTGACCGGCACAAGGAGGAAATCCAAAACGGGTTTCTCTCAGCGTTGCTTGCAGCAATTACCGTGGGACACAGAGACCTGGTGTCTCTCAGCGCAGGGCTGAGAAGCGCCATAGCTATTTGCTCCGCCCTGCCCGGCGAACTCCCCAAGGCCCCGCCCCTCCCAAGTGCGTCAGAGACTTCTGCAGCAACACCTCCTTAAAGATACAGGAGCCAGCCCCACCCAGTGGCCAGAGAGGGACTAACCTAAACAAAACAGATCCACAAGGAACACACTCGGGGCAGATGCAGTGAGCATAAAAGCTCCACTGTAACAACTCTTGCCCCATAAGGGTGTCTCCAGCACAGAAGTTCTCCCACTGTAGACACAGCTGACT
>PVJC01007321.1:0-51847 GCA_004026665.1 Murina feae | reverse complement strand
CTGGCACTGCGCTGGCCTCCAGGGCTGCAGCCGCCATCTTGCCTGAGCTAATTTGCATACAGCCATTCTGATTGGCTAGTGGGCGTGGCTTACCCCGTCTCGGAGAAACGGTTAATTTTAATATTTCGCTTTTATTAGTTAAGATATTATATACTATTATTATATAACAGTAATATTAAGCCAAAAAATGACATAAGAACAGTACTATTGACGTTATAGAAGACCTTTAGATTTCATCTCCAGTTTATACATGCACTTGGGGTGTGTGTGTGTGTGTGTGTGTGGTTTCCTGCAGTTCTAACGCACAAATAGACTCATGTGATGACCACTATTGACAAAATACAGATCATTTCCACCACTGCAAAGGAATGTCCTCAGGCTCCTCCTTCATAATCACACTCCCTCCCCTTGCCCTCAGTCCCTCATTCCTTGCAACTTCTCACCTGTTTTCCATCTTTACACTTGTGTTAAGATTATTTGATTATTTTTTAAAGCAGTACATGATCCAGTCTAAATAACATATTGCAAATTGATTACCTATACACATAAATTTTAGAAATTTTAAGTAGTTTATGCTATTGTTGTTTATATTAAAAGATTCTTTTCTCATCAATAAGATTTATCACAGTTCTGTGATATGACTATTTTGTTTTACTTTATATACTTAAATGCTATCTTTAAGTAATTAAAATGACATTGTTGTTTTAAAAAATGCTTAGTAAAACAAAGATTTAAATGAGTATGGCTATGGAAATCTGACAGCTGGGAGTAGCTACTTGCTTTCAGTTTGGGAAAATAGATAAAGGAGCCACAATAGGAGGAGGTCAGCTGTTATTGCCATTTTGACTCTACATCTTCCCTTCTTCCTTGAGATTTTAAGATGGGACTAACATCTTGAAAAAGAAAATTAAATTACAGTGGAAATAAGAATGAAGAATACAAATCTTTGATAATTTGTGTCCTTTTGAGTTTTTCTGCTTCATAGTGATATAGATAAGGGGATGCTTTCTGGTGAAAGGGAGAGCATGTGAACTTTGCGTATTTCTGCTTTCCAATAGTCATTGTAGCACTAGGAGTTACACAGCAGAGTAGCCCTCTTAAATTTCACATGTGGAAAAGGATTTGGAGAGATCACTTAATGTAAAGTTTGTCTTCAGAGCTATTTAATTTTCTTAGATAAATGAGAAACTCTTCTTATTTTAAGGAGATTTTAAGATTTCTCATAATAATCTGAAGCATTGTATTTACATATCTTTTGAAATTAATATAAATTCTTCATGTTGCATCTTTTGCCTTATTCTCTCAATATAGAAGAGTATCTTACTCTTTTGAGGGAAAACATATGTCTTAGCAAATCAGTCTTAGTCTAGAGACTCAAGTCTATTCATACCTCAGAATTACTTCTGGAAATTTTTAACAAAACTACATCTGCATAGGTACTTGCTCTGAAAATTCTGATTTGTCAGATCTGGGATGAGACTGAGTGCCCTGCATGATGTTCATATAATGCCATCAAATTTTTTTCTCCATACTTAATAGTACCATATGTTTTAACTTTCTAAATTAGTTCATTTTTTTCAAACCTTTGACATTAAAATTACAGTGTGCTGAATGCAATCTTTATTTTCCTTATTCTAGTAGTAGCATTATGATCTAGGCATAGTGCATTCATAGGATTTGTCTTAAGCCAAATAAAACTGGAAGGCTACCTCATATTATATTTTGCTCTTTTAGTTAAGGAGATATGTATAGTAGTGACCAAGTAACTTACAGTCTGGCCTCTAATTTTACATAGCTAGTAATGAACTATAATATACAAGTAGATCCTACTATACTTTTTCGTTTATAAGATGATAAGTTATACTTTATTGAAGAAGTTAAAACTTCTTTTGTACATATTGCATGCATAAGTACACAACACAGTTTTGCATCTGCTGTTTAGAATATGGGTGAGGCAAATGTTTGTTAGAACTAAATCTATTTGCAGACAGTTTGGAAATTTTGGAAGGATATTTTTTGGCAGCTCCTTAGTACCTTTAATATTTGTAAATTGTGTCCTATATAAAATATATTACACTTTATTTTTAAGGGAGCTCTTGTGAGTGCCTTGGCTGATGATACCTTACATTTATGGAATTTACGTCAAAAGAGACCTGCCATACTACATTCACTTAAATTTTGTAGAGAAAGGTAAGAATCTCTGTTTTTCTTTATATAGGATATTTGCTATTTTCTTTGAATTTTATTCTTTGATTTTATTTTTCTGTGATGGACTTTACACATAATCTAAAAAATTATTAAAAACTTCAGAGGCTATCCAGTGAAAACAAGGTTTTTTCCCCCCCTTTTCAGACCCATCTTCTTCTCCAGAGGCAATCACACACACTTCTTTGGGTCCTTTGAGAAATACTGGCTTTTAGAAAGTCTGTTTATATAAGCAGAGATCTCTGTGTAGCTTCTGTTTTTGTATAAGAGGGAAGACATTGTGTATGCTTTCTGTAACTTTATCTGATAGATTGTTTCATATTGGAAATTTAAATCTCCCTTAGTTATTTCATAACTGCATGATTCTCCATTGTATGGAAGTTATTCAGTCAATATTTGTTATTAGTGGATTTATATCATTTTCTTTCGGCTATTCATTTTGCTGTGTTGTAATATTGTTACATATCAGCATTTATCCACATATATGAATATATCTATTAGATACATGTAGTAGAACAACTTGATCACAGAAATCTCTCATATAACCTGTGTGTGCTTTGACTAGAATGTAGCTTATTATGCCAATTGCCAGGTTTATCTCTCTTTTTTTAAAGGTATATCTCTTATTAGAGATTTATCTGCTATACGATTTAAACCATAAGAAATAATTTGCCAGTAGTAATAGCTACATCATCTAAATCCTCTGCAACCTTGGAGGCATGGCCTTTACTGCCCCATCCCGTTATAGATTGAATTGTGTCCCCCCAAAAGATGTATTGAATTCTGAACCCCCAGTACTTGTGAATGTAATCTTATTTGGAAATAGGGTCTTTGTGGGTATAAACAAGTTAATATGAAGTTAAGATGGGCCTTACCTAATACGAGTGATGGCCTTATAAGAAGAGGAGGAGACAGACACACAAGGGAGAACACTGTAGGACGACAGGGGTAGGGATTGAAGTGATGCGTCGATAAGCCAAGGCAATACCAGAAGCTAGGAGAGAGGCATGGAACACATTCTCCTCTCTGAGCCTTCAGAGTAAGCATGGCCTGCTGACACCTTGATTTCTGGTGGTTAGCCTCTGGAACTTGAAGAGAACAAATTTCTATTCTTTTAAGCGACTTGATTTGTGGTAATTTGATATAGCATCCCTAGGAAACTAATATGATCTCCTTCCTTCTTCTTGCTTCATATTGGGGAACCTTGTTATTATGCACTTTGGGTTTATACCTGTAAAGAAGAGGTTTATGTTGAAATTTAGACTTTGTCAAGCAAATTCTGTCTGGTAATTGCCTTATTAGATCATGTTTCATTTGGCTACTACTTTATTTTTCCCTTTAAAGGAAGTTAATTTGGGAGGAAGTCATAGGTTTATACACACCTACAAATATCTGCTAGTCTTTTTTCCATACCTTGAGTTAGAATGTTAAATGTTTGCATAACAGTTTTTAAATAACAATATATGAAGTATGTGAAGGCTGAAGACTTAATTATATGTGTGGGCTTTCTCATTTAAATCCCACTACTATTCTCTAATAATTATATCTCTTAATTATGTAATTCCTTATTAATTATAAAGCACTTTCACATAAATTATTTACTCTCAGAGGTCAAGAAAAATTTTTCTTTGTGCAATTTCAGAGAATACAGTTTTTTCTACATAAATACGTTCGACACCTGAACGTCTGAGTCTATATTGAAATTAATATATTTATTTTAAAGATAAATATTTTTCCTTTATTATAACCCTGATTTACAGTTCATTTATAGTACTCTGATTCACAGCTCTTTTATTTGATAATAGATGTAACAATTTTATTATATAATAAAATGAGCATGCATGCACCATGTACTTATAATTAGGAAAATGCAATATTACATGGAATACATTAGTAATCAAAATTACATCCTAATTAATGAAGCATTAATGTCCAAAGTCCTCTTAAGAACAAAACTGTTTGGCAAATGGAGCACTTCATTCAGATACCTGCATAGCAGTGGGAGAGTTGGTGCCTACTAGTAGGAATGGACTGCTTCCCTGGCATCAGATTTTCTTATTAGCATAAATAAGTTAATGTAGGAACAGAAACTAATTTATTCCATTATACTCTCATTATAATACTACCTAAATATTATACTTTGCATATGTATGAAGCTTATAATTTGCACAGTGCACATGAATAGAGCATAGCTGTAAAGACTATTTGGCTAGATACCAGCCCTTAGAAAATGTATACAGGTCTTCCCAAGATTTTGAATTAATTCACTGCACATACTGTGCAAGAAAAAAATTAATCATAATATTGAAACAAATCAAAGACCTAGAATTACAGTTTTAGTACTAATTGAGTCACATCAGCAAAATATTTTTCCTTGAAAGCAGTGTAATGAAAAGTGTACGAGCATTAAACATGAGAGCAATTCTGGATTCAAGTGAGATTCAAGTGTGGAGCACAGGAATGGAATGGTTTACAGGCCTGGTAGGAAGGTGGATAGGGGGATTTATTTCTCTGGATGTATTTCTAATCTACAAAGATAGTTGGTTGGTGATATGGAAATGATGAGTCACCTTGGGAATTCTAGGTATAGAGAACCATGCACTGAGACAAAATTTAAAAAGAAAAAATTCTGTGAGGAAAAACAGTTGGGTTACATGGAAGGAGGGGTTATATAATCAAAGGTGAATATAAGAGCAGTTTAGCTCTGCCCATCAATAGGAGCTAAGCTTGTAAAAAAACACTGAAGACAAAGTAATAAATGTAAACATTTTGTTTTGAGTAGGAAAACTAAGTAGATTAATTTTAAATAGAGGTAGAAAGTGGGTTTCGAATCATAATACAAATAAATCATCTAATATAATAAAAGAGCAATATGCAAATTGACCCTCACTCCATTACACCTAAGCCATGCCCATCAGCCAAGCCATGCCCACTAGCCAGTCAGAGAGGCTGTATGCAAATTAACCCAGCCAAGATGGCAGCCTGCAGCCACAGAGCTAGAGCAAACAGGAGGCTTCCAGTGCACCAGCGATGGAGGAAACTGCTTGCCTGGGCCTCTGCTCAAGGCAACAAAGTTTCAATTATAGAAGATAAATAAACCCCTGAAACCTGATTCCAGCCAGCCTCGCTGGGACGTTGGGTCAATGGGAGCTGTGGGCAGCCTGAAAACGGTCCTCAGCCCCTCACCCAGGCTGGCCACACCTACATGGAGTGAGGATCCCCATTGGGGGGCTTGGCCAGTCTGCAAACAGCCATCAGCCCCTCACCCAGGCTGGTCAGGCACACCAGCAGGTGGACATTCCCCGAGGGGTCCCAGACTGCAAGAGGGCACAGGCCAGGCTGAGGGACCTCCCCAAGTGCACAAAAGGATCCCTAGTCAAACCTAATAAAAGAGTAATATGCTAATTGTGCTACTTCACTACATCACAAGCCATGCCCACCAGCCAATCAGAGTGACTAGCTGCAAATTAAGCCAACCAAGATGGTAGCCAGCAACCACAGAGCTAGAGCAAGCAGGAGGCTTCATTGCCCTTGTGATGGAGGAAACTGCCTGCCTAGGCTGGCTGTGGTCTCTGCTCAAGGCAACAAAGTTTCAATTATAGAACATAAATAAACCCCAGATACCTGCTTCCAGCCAGCCTTGCTGTGAGCTTGGGTCGCTGGGGGCGGTGGTCAACCTGAAAATGGCCTTCAACCCCTCACCCAGGCTGGTCAGTCACCCCAGCAGGGACCCCTACCCTGAAGGAGTGTGGCCAGTCTGAAAACGGCCCTCAGCCCCTCACCCAGGATGGTCCCACCCTCATGGGGTGAGAGTGCCTGCTGGGGTGCTTGGCCAACCTGCAAACAGCCATCAGCCACTCACCGAGGCTGGCCAGGCACCCCAGTGGGGACCCCACCCTAAAGGGAGTGGGGCCAGTCTGAAAACGGCCCTCAGCCCCTCATCCAGGCTGGCCATCAATCCCAGCGGGACCCCCATCCTGATCCAGGACACCCTTCCGGGCAAACCAGCTGTCTCCCACCCATGCACCAGGCCTCTATTCTCTATAATAAAAGGGTAATATGCACATTGAACCTAACAGCAGAACGACTGGGAACAACTGGTCACTATGACACACACTGACCACCAGAGGGCAGATGCTCAATGCAGGAACTGCTCCTGGTGGTCAGTGCACTCCCACAGGGGGAGCTCTTCTGCTGAGCCACAAGCCAGGCTGATGGCTGCCAGTACAGCAGTGGTGGTGAGAGCCTTTCTCACCTCAGCTGCGCTAAGGGATGTCCGACTGCAGCTTAGGCCTGCTACCTGCTGGCAAGTGGACATCCCCTGAGGGCTCGTGTGCTGCCAGAGGGATTTCTGACTGCCGGCTTAGGCCCGATCCTCTGGGGAGCAGGCCTAAGCCAGCAGGTGGACATCCCCCGAGGGGTCTCAGACTCTGAGAGGCCACAGGCTGGGCCGAGGAACACCCCCAAGTGCACAAATTTTTGTGCACAGGGCCTCTAGTAGTTAATATACTGTATTGTATATATGAAAGTTGCTAAGAGAATAGATCTTCAAAGTACTTATCCCAAGAAAATGTCTAACTGCATGTGTGGTGAGGGTGTTAGCTAGACTTATTGTGGTGATCATTTCATAGTATACATGTACATAGAATCATTATGTTGTACATTTAAAACTAATATAATGTGATATGGTAATTATATCAATTAAAAAATAAATTCTAAATTTATATCTCAAAAACTTTCAGTGTTTATGAGATGGTAGCCCCATATTCAGTAATATGTAAAATATGGATTATGTATCTTTCTAAGATCTAGGAAGTTCTGAATTCTGAAACCCAAATAACCCTAAAGTTTTCCGAATGGCACTGTGAATTTACTACTTTGTAAGGTAATAAGGTAAAATTATTTTTTGAGTCAGTAGGCATTTCTGTGCTCTATGAAAAATACATAAATCCTTTAGAGAAATGACTCTATCTTATAAAACATCCAATAGAAAATAGTTAACCTTAATATTTATTTAAATGATTATTACCTATAGAAAATAGTGAGACCATGAGTTTCATGTACATTTATTTGATAAATGTTTTCACCTAGAAAATTCTCAGAAATGAAATTGTGTGTTGATGGGAACAGCAAGTCTTCTGTATGCTGTATCTTGCCTAATACCTAGTCTGAGTATTAACAGTCTAGCAGTGATTATTATCAGTGTGTTATTCTAAGTGCTATTCCATCGAAATTTAAATAGTCTATTTTGAGAGACACAATTAGAATCTAAAAAGATGATTATATGGTTTCATAACATACTACCTTTTTTTTCAAAGTACTACTAAAAAGACAAGATAGTTTCCATTCTTTGCCTGGAAATCAAATGAGCTGATGTAGAATATGTTTGAAATTGTTGGATAACGATAAAATTTAATACATGCATGTAAGTTATTATAATTTGTCAATGAAGTCCTGTCATATAATCAGGACATGGGGGTGATTGTTCAGTTATATTCCAATAGCATTGTCTCAGCCTGAGTACAGAGGATCTCTGCCATTCCAGGGGCTTACAAATTAGTGAAGAGAGTAGACCCTCTCTTTCAAGGCAAGCCTGATAGATATGCGGAAATATTGGGATATCAATTTGAGTGAAGTTGGTATTTGAACTGAAGAAAAACATGGGAAGACCATTTTGCACGAACCCTGAGAGATACTAGTGTTGAATAACTCCTGAGTAATATAGTAGTACTTGGGAGTGATGTGGGTATTATGTTTATGGTTTGTTGCTTAAAGATTAAATCTGGATGTGCCTAAAGTAACACAGTTAGTAAATGATGTGCTTAAATTTGAAACATATAGTTGGTCCTATGTGTCCATAGGTTCTATATCCACAGGTTTTACATCTGCAGATTTAACCAACCACAGATCTAAAATATTCAGGAACGGAAAAGGCCTACTGGTTGTTGCATCAGTATTGAACATGTACAGACCTTTTTTCTTGTTATTCTGTAAACAATATGGTATAATAGCCATTTACATAGCATTTACATTGTTAAGTATTATATGTAATATAGAGATGATTTAAAATATATAAGATAATTAGGTAGGTTATACACAAATGTGCCATTTTATATAAGGTCATCCATGGATTTTGGTATCCTCAGGGAATTGATTGCAGGATCCCTCAAGGGTACTGAGGGATCTAACTTCAAACTTGTATTCTTTCTGTCATGCCATGCTGTCTATTTACTGTAAGTCCTTTGAATAAACATAAGTTTAATTAGCATAATTAAATTTTAATCATAATGAGTAGCTAAATTTGGTGGTTTATCATATAATTAAATATTAATCACAATGGTTGTATATCATTATTGCTTTTTGTATGTTACATATATTATGATTATCTCTGTAATACAATTAATAAAATATATTAGACATCTTTAAAAAATTTTTAAATATATGTTCTCTTGCAGGGTTACATTTTGCCATTTGCCTTTCCAGAGTAAATGGCTCTATGTGGGCACTGAACGAGGTAACATACATATTGTCAATGTGGAGTCCTTCACACTCTCAGGCTACGTCATTATGTGGAATAAAGCCATTGAACTGTGAGTTTGAGCAAATCATATGTATCTAAAAGTATCAGTGCCATAGCTGATATTTTGTAATAGCTAATCATTAAATTCATATTGAATTTAATATCAGACATTCTTGATTAAATTTAGATTAGTCATTTGTAAGTATTGTCTTGTTGGTACTTTGTACATTTAAATGCTTTATATACAGGGGTGGGCAAAAGTAGGTTACACTTGTGAATATATGAAACAAAGTTTATTTCCTTATATTACTATTTATTAGTTATTGTGTTATCTTTCATACAAACAACTGTATATACACACACACACTTATTATATATGCATGTATTCACATATGTATAAACTGTAGCACACGTTTAATGAAAAATTATTCTTATTAGGTGAAACCAGTTTTCTTTTTATCTTTTTTTCATCATCATTTATCCCCTCTGCCCTCTTGCATCTCTACCCACCCCACCCCTGCAATCATGTCCATGCCCATGAGTGCTCTTTTTTTTGAATCTTGTAATTCTTTTTATTTCATATGCTTGTTATGCCTCACTAAATGGATTTTTTTACTCACTAATGTGTTGCCACCAATGTTTGTAAAATACTGATCTACTACTTGATATCTGTACTAATAAAAGCCCAGGTGGTCCTTGAGCCCTTGTGTGTGACATTGTCACAAGATGGCCACCACAAAGATGGCCATCACAAGATGGCCGCACACATAGTGGAGGTGGGTCCAGGTGGCCACTCTGTGCGGTGAGGCCTGGGGATCCATGACTCTGCGAGGAGTGGAAGAGGCCAGTCCTGGTGTCTCCGCTACCTTGTGCAGAGGTGGCAGGTGCTGGCGGAGGGGACGGGTCATGGCAGGAGAGGGAAGTTGTGGGCGATCAGGCCAGCAGGAGAGGGCAGTTGGGGGCAATGGGGCCAGCAGGGGAGGGTAGTTGGGGGCAATGGGGCCGACAGGGGAGGACAGTTGTGGGCAATTGAGTCAGCAGGGGAGGGCAGTTGGGGGCAATCGGGCCCACAGGAGAGGGCAGTTGGGGGCCATCGGGTCAGCAGGGGAAAGCAGTTGGAGGTGATCAAGCTGGCAGGGGAGGGCAGTTGGGGGAAATCAGGCTGGCAGGGGAGCAATTAGGCATCAATCAGGCCAGCAGGGGAAAGGTTAGGGGGCAATCAGGCTGACAGGCAGAAATGGTTAGGTGCAGTCAGGTAGGCAGGCTAGTGGTTAGGAGCCAGCGATCCTGAATTGTGAGAGGGATATCCCAGATTGGAGAGGGTGCAGGCTGGGCTGAGGGGCAACCCCCCAACCCGTGCACAGATTTTGTGCACCGGGCCTCTAGTATTTTAATAATTAGCAGATGTAGTCTAAATGTTTGCCATGTCACATTGTAAAATTAATTTGACAGTTTTCTTTAATTTTGGTGTAATGATGATTGTCATTTTAGTATAACAACAACAAATACTGGATGAGCTAAAAGGCCTTGAGAATTTTAACTTTTAGTTCTGACTTTTCATTCTTGTCTTAGAATCTTATCTTTGCATCTTATCTCTGTTTTTTTCTTACCTAATTTAGACATAAAAATTCAAGAAAATCAGCAAGATTCATTTTCATTTTTTTCGTTTCGTTTTTCTTTTTAAACAAATAGATCTGAATTTTTACACTCCACAACTTTATTTCACTTTGACATGGTGATAAATTTGTGGCATCTCTTTTTAGTGTGTGTAGCTGTAATAGGGCATCAAGCCTGGTTTTCCTACTTGTGGCAAGAACATTATTATCATAATAGAGGCCCAGTGCATGAAATTCGTGCATGAGTAGGGTCCCTAGGCCTGGCCAGCAATCAGGGCCAATCGTGTTCCCCATTTTCCCACCTCTCCACCTCAGCACTTCCTCCTTTCCTCACTGCCTGCGTGCCACCTTGCAGTTCTCTGCCTCCTCACCTCCCCGCTGCTCCTTCCCTCGCCACTTGTGCACCCCCACCGCACAGTTCACCCCGCCTCCCTGCCTCCCCTCTTTTTCCTTCACTCATCATTTGCACGCTGCCAGTGCACAGTTCCCCTTACTCCCCACCTCCTCCTTTTCTTGTTCCTTCAGTGCCCCACTGCTGCTGCTGGCCGCCCGCCATGTTGCATGCCGCAACCCTGGTGGTCAGTGCACATCATAGCAAGCAATGGTACTCATGGTCGAACTCCTGAGGGTACACTTTGCATATTAGCCTTTTATATATATACTAGGGGCCCGGTGCATAAAAATTTGCACTCGGAAGGTCCATCAGCCCGACCTGTGCCCTCTTGCAGTTTGGGACCCCTCTGGGGATGTCCACCTGCTGGTGTGCCTGGTCAGTCTGGATAAGGGGATGATGGCTGTTTGCAGGCTGCCCAGAGTCCCTTCAGGGTTTGGGTCCCTACTGGGGTACCTGGCCAGCCTGGGTGAGGGGCTGATGGCTGTCTGCAGGCTGGCCAAGCCCCCCAGTGGTGTCCCTCACCCCATTGGGGTGTGGTTAGCTTGGGTGAGGGGCTGATGGCTATTTGCAAGCTGGCCAAGCCCCCCAGTAACGTCCCTCACCCCATTGGGGTGTGGCCAGCATGGGTGAGCCCCCCAGTAATGTCCCTCACCCCATTGGGGTGTGGCCAGCCTGGGTGAGGGGTTCATGGCTGTTTGCAGGCTGGCCAAGGCCTCCAATAACGTCCCTCACCCCATTGGGTTGTGGCTAGCATGGCTGAGGGTGAGGGGCTGAGGGTGAGGGGCTGATGGCTGTTTTTAGAATTTCAGGCTGCCCACAGCCCCCACTGACCCAATGTCCCAGCAAGGCTGGCCGGAAGCAGGTTTCTAGGGTTTATCTTCTATAATTGATACACTGCTCCTTTAAGCCGGGGCCTAGTAACGAAACCTCCTTTCTGCTTCAGCTCTGGCTTCTATAATGAAACAATGTTTAATTAGAAGTCAGGCCCGGCCTGCTGTTTGCTTCAGCTCCTAGGATTGAGACATTTGTTGCAAATACGATGTTCCCTGGAGCGGAGAGACGCCCAGGCGGCCCGCAAACAGTTTCACTCCTGCTGCAACAGACACTGCCTGTTTACTCAGGTCCCTGAGTGCCGGCCTCCATGTTGGTTGGGTTAATTTGCATACAGTCGCTCTGATTGGCTGGTGGGCGTGGCTTAGGCGTCCCGAAGAAACGGTTAATTTTAATATGCTTTTATTAGTTAGGACTAGGGGCCTGGTGCACAAAAATTTGTGCACTCCCGGGGGTCCCTCAGCCCAGTGTGTGCCCTCTTGGAATCTGGGACCCTTTGGGGGATGTCCACCTGCTGGTGTGCCTGACCAGCCTGGGTAAGGGGCTGATGGCTGTTTGCAGGCTGGCCAAGCCCCCCAGTGGGGACCCTCACTCCATGGGGGTGTGGCCAGCCTGGGTGAGTGGCTGAGGGCCGTTTTCAGGATGGCCACAGCCCCTTCAGGGTTCGAGTCCCTACTGGGGTGCCTGACCAGCCTGGGTGAGGGGCTGAGGACCGTTTTCAGGCTGCCCACAGCTCCCATTGACCCAATGTCTCAGGGAGGCTGGCTGGAATCAGGTTTCTGGGGTTTATCTTCTATAATTGAAACTTTGTTGCCCTGAGTGGAGGCCTAGTCAGGCAACGAAGTCTCCTATTTGCTTCAGCTCCCCAGCTTCTATAATTGAAACATTGTTGGCTTGAGCAGAGGCCCAGCGAGGCAGTTTCAACTCCATCACTGGTGCAACAGAAGCCTCCTGTTTGCTCTAGCTCAGTGGCTGCTGGCTGCCATCTTGGCTGGGTTAATTTGCATATAGCTGCTTTGATTAGCTGGTGGGCGTGGTTTGTCTGGTGGGTTTGGCTTGGCTGGTGGGCGTGGCTTAAGTGTCTTGGAGCGATGGTTAATTTGCATATTACTCTTTTATTAGATTAGATAGATTATATATATAGATATCAATCCCTTGTACCAGGTTTGGGTTATCTTGGTCTGTTGATTGAGTTGACCACAGCATCTGGTGGGTAGTTTTGGTGTAGGTGTCTGTGTGGTTTCACAAATGGTTCTCATGAAGTAGACTGGACTTTCAACCCTGGAGTTTATGAATAGAGAACTGCTTATTCATGCAGTATAGGCCTCAGTTCAGCTACATTTTTATCTGCATGACTTATTTTTTTCTGAGGAAGTATATAGGTGGCATTACTTCTGTTTATTTGTTTTTTAATATAATATAATTTTTCCTACTTTTTGTGTAACTAGAACTGGATAAGATGCCCTGATAGGAGGGTAGATTTAAGTAAAATAAGATTGCAATATTTTAGATGCTGTTTTATTTAAAAATACTGAGTATTCTACATGAGAATAGATTTTCTGTTCTATAATACTAAATTGAAGATACTTTTCTATACACAAAGAGCTTATGTTTATCCAAATTAATTGTAAATTTTGCTGACTTGAATCAACTTAACAGTCACTATGTTTTTTCTGATTTCTATTTCGATTCATATTAAGAGCTAAATATCTGTTATTGATCACTTACTGAAACATTTATATATTTTATAAATATATCTTTATTTTTCATTCATTATTCTTATTGTGATGAATATATAATTGTATTGAAAATTTTAGCTGACACAAAAAAATCTCATTAACTTTTTCTTTTTTAGGTCATCTAAGTCTCATCCAGGACCTATTGTCCATATAAGTGATAATCCAATGGATGAAGGAAAGGTAGAATTTTTTCTAAAACATATATTTACTAACCTAAATGTATGAATTTTGGTATTATTTTAATATGCAAACTATTCAAGACACACCTTGCAAAGTTGAGATTACTATCAAAGGTTATATCCCTTGTTTATGCGTTATGAACAACAACTGAAAGAATTGGAATCACTTAACAATTTTAAACAGCAAGGGAACCCTAAAACAAGCTAAGTTTAATAGAAGCAATTAAAGGTTATTAACTTACTTTTGGCTTCTTTAAAATATTTTCCCAGATTTTCTCATAATCCTCACAAAAATTGTTTCCTTTTGGTTTTGATTCTTTTTAGCACTTACTGTAAAATCACATGTTAGAGTTGTTTCTATATCTTATCTTTCCTAAATTTTTCTTTATAAATAGCTTAGATTGTGGTTGATTTCTCCCACTTACCCCCATCCTCCCCTGCTTTCCCTCTGATATTTAATGGTCTGATTAATGATTCTCTGTCTCTGGATCTCTTTTTGTTCATCAGCTTATGTTATTCATTATATTCCACAAATGAGTGAGATCATGTGTTATTTATATTTCTCCGACTGATTTATATCACTTAGCATAATGCTCTCCAGTTCCATTCATGCTGTTGCAAATGGTAGGAGTTCCTTTTTACAGCAGCGTAGTATTGCATTGTGTAGATATACCACAGTTTTTTAATATGCTCATCTGCTGATGGGCACTTAGGCTGTTTCCAAATCTTAGCTATTGTAAATCGTGCTGTTATGAACATAGGGGTGCATATATCTTTTCTGATTGGTGTTTCTGATTTCTTGGGATATAGTCCTAGAAGTGGGATTGCTGAGTCAAATGGGAGTTCCATTTTTAGTTTTTTGAGGAAACTCCATACTATTTTCCACAGTGGCTGCACCAGTCTGCATTCCCACCAGCAGTGAAGGAGGGTTCCATTTTCTCCACATCCTCTCCAGCACTTGTCATTTGTTGATTTGTTGGTGATAGGCATTCTGACAGGTGTGAGATGATACCTCATTGTCGCATCTCTTGAATGATTAGTGACTTTGAGCATATTTTCATGTCTCTTGGCCTTCCTTATGTCCTCTTTGGAAGAGTATCTATTTAGGTCCATTGCCCATTTTTTGATTGGGTTGTTTATCTTCCTTTTGTTAAGTTGTATGAATTCCCTGTAAATGTTGGAGATTAAACCCTTATTGGTGATAACATTGACAAATATGTTCTCCCATGCAGTGGGCTTTCTTGTTGTTTTATTGATGGTTTCTTTTGCTGTGCGGAATCTTTTTATTTTTATCTCATTTGTTTATTTTCTCTTTAGTTTCCATTGCCCTAGGAGCTGTATCGGTGAAGATACTGCTTCAGCATATGTCTGAGATTTTATTGCCTGTGGATTCCTCTAAGATTTTTATGGTTTCCTGTCTTATGTTTCAGTTCTTTTATCAATTTTGAGTTTATTTTTGTGTATGGTGTCAGTTGGTGGTCTAGTTTCATTTTTTTTTGCATGTATCTGTCCAATTTTCCCAACACCATTTATTGAAGAGACTGTCTTGACTCCATTGTATGCTGTTGCCTCTGTCAAGTATTAATTGAGCATAGTAGTTTGGGTTGATTTGTGGGTTCTGTCTTCTATTCCATTGATCTATATATCTGTTCTTGTGTTAGTACCAGGCAGTTTTGAGAACAGTGGCACTGTAATACAGCTTGATAGCTAGTATTGAGATGCCTCCTACTTTGTTCTTCTTTCTCAGGATTGCTGTAGCTATTCGTGGCCTTATTTTATTCCTGATGAATTTTTGGAGAGTTCATTCTAGGTCTGTGAAATATGCCATTGGTATTTTAATGGGGAGTGCATTGAGTCTAGATTGCTTTGGGGTGAGGGCATGAGTGGAGGGGTGGGTGTGCAATGGTGGGATAAGGATACTTATGTAGTACTTTAATCAATAAAGAAAAAAAAATTCAATTGACTATACTTTCCAAATGAAAAAAAATTGTGAGAAGAAAAAAAAGAGCTTAGATTAATAATGTAGAAATTTTTAAAATTTTTAAAAAAAATTTTATACTCAGAAACCAGTTTTATGCAAGCAGTATCTAGGTATTGTTAATTTAGTTTTGTTAAATATATTTAAAGGTAATAAAAATTCATTTTCCATGAATTTCTACTTCCTAATCCAACCAATCTTTCAGATATTTCTATTTAAAGATAGAATGTCTGTGTTTATAAATTTATGAAGTTAACCTATGTAAATACCATGAAATTTATCACTATCAGAAATCAGTGAAATGAAATTTAAAAATTTTTTGAAGAATTTACCCAGGATTTTTCTTTCTTCAGTTAGTGGGAGTGGTCAAGCCTATAGGTTGTTTAACACTGTTCTCTTATTTGTCACTAGGAAAACAAAAGGGTAGCTGTACTATTTGTAGTTATCTTATATTTATATATAAAACTAGGGGCCTGGTGCACAATTTGTGCACTCGGGGGGGGGGGGGGCGTTCCCTCAGCCCAGCCTGTGCCCTCTTGCAGTCTGGGACCCCTCAGGGGATGTCCACCTGCTGGCATGCCTGGCCAGCCTGGGTGAGGGGCTGATGGCTATTTGCAGACTGGCCAAGCCCCAATGGGACCCTCACCCCATGTGGGTGTGGCCAGCCTGGGTGAGAGGCTGAGGGTTGTTTTCAGGCTGCCTACAGTCCCTTCCAGGTTCAGGTCCCTACTGGGATGCCTGGCCAGCCTGGGTGAGGGGTTGAGGGTCGTTTTCAGGCTGCCCACAGCTCCCATTGACCCAATGTCCCAGCGAGGCTGGCTGGAATCAGGTTTCTGGGGTTTATTTATCTTCTATAATTGAAAGTTTGTTGCCTTGTGCGGAGGCCTAGTCAGGCAACGAAGCGTCCTGTTTGCTTCAGCTTTGTGGTTTCTATAATTGAAACGTTGTTGCCTTGAGCAGAGGCCTGACCAGCCTAGACTGGCAGTTTCAACTCCATCGCTGGTGCAACGGAAGCCTCCTGTTTGCTCTAGCTCTGTGGCTGCTGGCCGCCATCTTGGCTGGGTTGATTTGCATACAGCCACTCTTCTTGGCTGGTGGGCGTGGCTTAGGTGTCCCAAAGTGATGGTTAATTTGCATTTTACTCTTTTATTAGATTAGGTTAGATTGTATCTTTTGAGAGAAACTACATGAAGCACATTACAATAACCTGTATCTTCACTTTATTTTCTTTGGTTCAAGATACTTGTTTGAAAGGCAAGCCTTTGGATGAGAGGCAGGGTGGGAGAATTAAAAACTTTCCTTCCTTCTACTTTGAATTAGTCACTAAATCATTTAACTCTTTCCTTTGTAGTGTCTCTTTTTTATTATATATCATTAGGGCCAAGGTAGTTAAAGGCATTCTAACTCATTCTTGAGTCATTTCCAGATCAATCTTCCTAGAGTGCCATTTTAATCTTACTGTTGTCCTGTTCAAAGCTTTCAGTGGTTCTACAGTATCTAACAAAAATAGTTTCTTTAACAGTAGCTTTGGGCTTCATTATCTTTCAGAACATCTTTACTGCAATGCTATACTTAAGCAAGTAATTATTATTTCTCATTTGTGAGTGCTCTTTGCTACCTCCATGCTTTGTTTATGTGAGTGCCTCTGTTTGGAATTCTTTTAGGGTAGTTCTATTTAATGATATTCTCTCTCTAATGAATTCCTACCCTCATTTAAAAAACTTTTTTTTTTTTAAATTATCAATGATTTTAAGAGAGAGAGGATGGGAGAGGAGAGATGGAAAGAAACATCAACAAAAGAAGAGACATCATCATTTGGCTCCCTCCTGCATGTATCCCATGAGGATCTGCAACTGGGGCATCTGCCCTGACTAGGAATCCAACAGGCTACCTCTGGGTTCACGGATCAATGCTCAACCACTGAGCCCCACTGGCTGGTCCTACCCTCATTTTAAGACTCAGATTAAATAATTTGTTTCATGATATTTTCCCAGATAATTCTGAAAAAAAATGCTTTCTCCCACTTCTAAATTTGCTCGCACCTTATTTGTGTAAGCTTTACAGTATTTACCACATATTGCCTTGGATTATAAATGTGTGTATATGTGAACTTGAAAAAACTTTGTGAACCCAGAGGTAATATTTATGTGAATTTATATTTCACATCATACTCAAAATACAATGTACATAGCAACTGCTCAATGTAATCTTAATTTGTTGCGAAAATAAATTATGTATAACTATTTATATCATCCTCACTTTTTGAAACTTGAATTATATTAATTCTGCTTAGTTCCTGGAACTAATCTCACTCAACATTTTTAAAATATTAAGATGCTAGAATAGATTATATTGACTGCCATTTATTGAATTTTACTTGGTGTCAGGCACTATGCTGACACATTGTATACAGTGTTTTATTTGATCCTCCCAGCAAATTTAGGTGAGATATCTTTCTTGTTTTACAGATGATCAGGCAGAAATTTTAAGGTATTATGTGGTCAAGAGATACAAAGTTAGATATTGGTGGAGCTGGGATTTTGAACACTGATTTCTCTGACTTCAACTCCAGAGTCCTCTCCATTGTACTGTACTTTCTCTGTAAGATAGAGATCAGTTATTGATGTAGAGAGATGTATGCATTGTTGGTACATGCACTGATGCTTTTTATGAGAGAATTCATGCACCAGTGGGGTATCTCATCCTGACTTGCAGGATCAGGCCGAAACCGACTCTCCGACATCCCCAAAGGGTTCCCGATTGTGAGAGGATGAAGGCCAGGCCAAGGGACCCCCACCAGTGCTGATCGGGGCTGAGTGCCGATCAGGGCTAGGTAGAGATGTGGGAGGTTGTCCAACTGGGGAGGGACCACGGGAATGCACCAAGGCGTGTTCAGCCCATCTCGCTCAGTCCTGATCTGCCAGATCTCAACAGCAAGCTAACCTACCAGTTGTAGTGTCTGCTCCCTGGTGGTCAGTGCATGGCATAGCGAGCAGTTGAACAGCTTTAACATGTCATTAGCATATTACACTTTGATTGGTTGAATGGCCTACTGGTCAACCAGACATTTAGCATATCAGGCTTTTATTACATAGAATAATAAAAGGAAACTAGTCAACAATATATAAATTACTTAACATCTCTGAGTTATAAAATATTTCAGTAGGAATAAGCATTGAAAGAATCTTCCAACCAAGTTTAACATGTTAAGTGCCCAGCCTATTAGCCCCTCTGTTTTTTATTATTTAGAAAATGATGGGGATTAAAGTCTAACTGGCTGGCACAGATTTCTTACTTTCTTAGGATGTTAGATCTGACTCAAAGGGTTAAAGTTTACTATACCCTTTTATGCTTCTAAGATCTGGAGGGATAACATTATTAAAGTTACATGGCTACTAAATGGCACATCTGAGAGCTTAGTGCTGAACAATCCAGTGCTATTTACATTGTACATCAATTCTTAAGTTTTATCTTTTTTTGTCTCTTTTTATTTCTGAAGTTTTCTTCCCCCATCAGAAAGTAACATAATCACATATCCAAGATATTAGGAAAAGGTAAAGGCGTCAAATATCAGTTTTTCCTAGAAAGTGTATATATACACACACTGGGAAAAAAGTGTTTGGGTTACAGAAATTAACTATACTCCCTACCATGGTGGGAAAACCTCTTTTGTTAGCCTCAGTGACTGGCTCCTACAAATGCACTTCAGTCTGAAATCTATTAAATTGCTATTTCATTAAAATTATTGGTTCTTCCCCAAACTTTGTTCATATCTCAGATTACATGAATGGTTATCAACTACCTACTAATTAGTTATGTATTCATTAAACAACTAGTTGAGTGTTTAACATATATTTGGCCGCTATTAGAGACATATAGATGAAATGCATGTACTAGTATAGGAGTTGTTGCATCTCTGTTTTTCTAGAGAAATTGGGTAGGCTTACCCAAGGAAGTAACTAAACTGATACTTAAAAATGAGTAGAGCATTCTATAAAAGGGGGAAGAACTTTAAGCAGAGGGAATACTGAAATTTGGAAAATACTAGGTGGACAACAGAAGTTGGATAAGCAGCAGGCAGTTTATAAGGCAAGAACATGCTTTCCATTCTGAAATTTATTCATTCATGAAAATTTATTAAGTATCTACAATGGATCAGTCCCTGTGTGTTACCTTAGAAGTATAATGGTGAATAAGATAAAATCAATCCTTCCTTAAATAGACCAGTGCCATTGTCTGAAAGAGAATTCAGATAGGTAAGGGCCACATTATATCGTGTGGTAACCCTTCAGATTAAAAATAGTACAGAGTACTGTTGGAGCACGTAGAAAAGGCATTGACTTATATTTGGTAGTCAAGGAAGGCTTCACAGAGGAAGTGAGTGATAACTCAGAGGATATCTGAAGAGTTAGTAGGATTAGTCTGACAGAACATGACATTCAAGTAGAGTGGCCCAGGTAAAAAGAGAGCATGAGCTAAAGGATGGACTAGAGTGTATTGGGTAGTAAGTGTGTGGTAATGGATAAAGCTGAGAGCTAAGTAGAAGACAGACCATGATGAATCTTGTAAGTCATATTTAGTTTGGACTTTATCCTAAAAAAGTTTTAAAAGCACAATGACATGATCAGGTTTGCATTTTAGAGCTATGACTCTTACTACAATATGGAATGGGTTAAAAAAGGGGGCAAGACTTGGAGTTAGGGACAGTAAGAGACCAGAAAAGAGATCTTTGTGTTTTTTTTTCTAGATATAGTTGATATACAGTATAATATTCATTTAGTTTCAGGTGTACAACATAGTAATTTGAAATTTATATACATTATAAAGTGATCATCCCAGAGATTGTGTGTCTTGGAGTAAGGTATTGGAGGTGGAGGAAAGTAAGTTAGATAGATGATAGAATGTAATTTTAAAATTATTTGATGATTTTACCTGATGGGGGGGAACCAGATTTAACATGACCCCCAGGTTTTTGTCTGAGCAACTTAATGAATGTTGAGATAAAGAATAGTGAGAGACACACTGCGACCAGAGAACACCAAAGGAGGATAGAAAGAAAATAATGAATTCACTTTGGACACATTTACTTTGAGGTTCGTCTTGAATAGATAATGGGAAATGTGGCCACTGGAATTATGAGTCTAAATCTAATGAGAAGGATCTAAGCTGGATATAATTTAGAACTAATTAATATATAGATAATTAAATGAGATTGACCGATAATATGTTGAATTGGGAAAGTTTGTGAACTTTAAAGCACATGCAAATGTCAACTTGTATTGCTAATTTATTATAGTAATTAAAATGTACACTGAGGACTTCAAATGATAGTTTTCTTTCTCAAAAAACTTGTATGATATATATTGAGTCCCTAATCGTAAAAGGCATATAAATATGAAATACTAAGGGTTCGGTGCACAAAAATTTGTGCACTTGGGGTGGAGGGAGGGGGTAATCCCTCAGCCCGGCCTGTGCCCTCTTGTAGTCTGGGACCCCTTGGGGGATATCCACCTTTTGGTGTGCCTGGCCAGCCTGGGTGAGGGGCTGATGATTGTTTGCAGGTTGGCCAAGCTCCCCAGTGGGGACTCTCACCCCATGGGGGTATGGCCAGCCTGGGTGAGGGGCTGAGGGCCGTTTTCAGGCTGCCCACAGCTCCCATTGATCCAATGTCCCAGCAAGGCTGGCTGGAGTCAGGTTTCTGGGGTTTATTTATCTTTTATAATCGAAACTTTGTTGCCTTGAGTGGAGGCCTAGGCAGGCAACGAAGCCTCCTGTTTGCTCTAGCTCCATGGCTGCAGGCCACCATATTGGCTAGGTTAATTTGCATACAGCTGCTCTGATTGGTGGGCGTGGCTTAGGTGTAATGGAGTGAGAGTCAATTTACATATTACTTTTATTAGGTTAGATAGTATTCTCATTTGTGATCTGTGTGATTAATAATTAGCAACGCAGATGTTTAATTATATTATAATTTTATATTGAATGCATATTAATGATAATTGTTATCTTTCTTGTCAGAAAATAAATGCTTCATATGATTATTACCATTCCTAGGTAATGTGGCATTTTCTTTTATTACAGCTTTTGATTGGCTATGAATCTGGAACAGTAGTTTTATGGGACCTCAAATCAAAAAAAGGCGACTACAGATACACATATGATGAGGTAATAACATTTTTGTTAATCAAAAGATGTTGTCATTTCTCTAGTTCAGAGCAGCTTTTCTAAGAACTTAATTGCTGATTTTAGTGTAGTTTAGTTTAACCTTTATAACTGCAATAAAACACACCAAATTTTTTCTGTTATAGATAATAAATTCACTTAGCTCAAAAGACATAAAAAAATTTTTTTTCCCATCTCTATCATTTGGCCATCCAATTCTCTTACCCCAGGTACTAGTGTTACCAATTTTTCATGTATTTTTACAGTTATTCTATGCATTTAAAAGCAGACTAATAAACGTTGTATTTTTATCTTATACAAGTGATTGTAATATGCTGTAGACCAAGCATGTCAAACTCAAAGGCTAGCACGAGCCAAATAAGATTTAAGTATACGTGGGTCGCAAAAAAACAAAAGCTTCAATTTTTTTAAAAAAAATATATTTTTATTGATTTCAGAGAGAAGAGAGAGAGAGATAGAATCATTAATGATGAGAAAGAATCATTGATCAGTGCCTCCTGCACGCCTCCCACTGGGTATCGAGCCAGCTACCCAGACATGTGCTCTTGACCAGAATTGAACTCAGGACCTTTCAGTCCGCAGGCTGATACTATCCATTGAGCCAAATTGGCTAGGGTAAAAGCTTCAATTTTCATAGAGACTTAGGTTTATTTCAGTAGAGACATGCTGAATAGAAAGGGCTGAAATAAGTAAGTAATCGTTAACATAAAATAATAGAACATTTTAATAAAAATTAATATTTTTTCTTGAATATTAACTTATGAGACACTGAATATCTGCACAAATTAATAAGCATAATGCAAATAAACCTATTTTTCTCATTCTCCAGAAGCAAAATATTTCTTGTTGAGCACACCAGACAATTGAGTACAAGACTAATGACTTGGCAATTGCCTGCAAAAATGTTCGCTGCTAGTATTAGTGGAGAGAAATGGTGTGCTAGTATTAGTGGAGAGAAATGTTGTGTAAGACACATAAGGAAACTGAATGCAACATGATTATAGTAATCAGTCATTAGCGAACTTTGTAGTTTGTTATTAATAACTAGAGGCCCGGTGCACGGATTTGTGCACTGGTGGGGTCCCTCGGCCTGGCCTGCAGGGATTGGGCCAAAACCAGCTCTCCAACATCTCCTGAGGGGTCCCGGATTGTGAGAGGGTGGTTCTCGGGTGACGCACCCCAGAATCGGGCTTCCTCTTCTCTGGTTCTGGGTGCGTCACCCAAGAACCGCAGTTACCAATTCACCGTACCTCGGCAGCTCCTGCATTGAGTGTCTGCCCCGTGGTGGTCATTGTATATCATAGTTACCGGTCGGACAGTCCCTTAGGCTTTTATATATATAGATTATGTATAACAGGATATTGTAAAAACTAAGTTATGAAATTATTATTAAAATGTTTCTTACATACTGTTATATTGGCTGGGCCGTTTGACATGCTTGCTGTAGACATTTGTTATTGCTTGTTTTAAGACCCAAATATAGAACAGTTGTGATTGACTGATACACCTTTTAAGTCTCTCTAAAACTGTAGACCTCTCCTCTCTTTTCTTTTATATATTTTTATTGATTTCAGAGATGAAGGGAGTGGGAGAGAGAGATAGAAACATCAATGATGTGAGAGAATCATTGATTGCTGCCTCCTTCACGCTCCCTACTGGGGATGAAGCCTGCAACCCAGGCATGTGCCCTTGACTGGAATCAGACCTGGGACCCTACAGTCCACAGGTTGATGCTCTAGCCACTGAACCAAACCAGCTAGGGCTCTGTTCTCTTTTTTCACTTCCTTACCTCATTTCTTCTTTCTTTGCCATTTGTTTGCTAAAGATAGTCTCCCAAAGAATGGATTTTTCTGGCTACATGCTATTGTGCTTAACCTGTTTTTAACCCTCATATATCCTATAAATTGGATAGTTTACTGAGACTTGATTGAATTCAGGTTCGTTTTTCACTTTTAGCAAGATTACTTTATAGATAATGCTGTTGCTCTTCTATCCAGTGGAGTGTTATTTTCTGTGATATTAGAAGTCAGTGACATTCAAGGTCTAGATAGATTACTTCATAATGGTAATTTGTGCCTGTTTAAAATCTTAATAGAGGAAAAAAGCGTAAATCACTTAGTGTTCAATATGTAATTTATCAACTATCTTACAAAATATAATTTTCAGTAATTATCTTGTTCAATTATACAGTACTAGGGCCCGGTGCACAAAAATTTGTGCACTTGGGGTGGAGAGTTCACTCAGCCCGGCCTGTGCCCTCTCGCAGTCTGGGATCCCTTGGGGATGCCCACCTGCTGGCGTGCCTGGCCAGCCTAGGTGAGGGGCTGATGGCTGTTTGCAGGCTGGCCAAGCCTCCCAGTGGGGACCCTCACCCCATGGGGGTGTGGCCAGCCTGGGTGAGGAACTGAGGGCCGTTTTCAGGCTGGCCACAGCCCCTTCAGGCTTTGGGTCTCTACTGGGGTAGCTGGCCAGCCTGGATGAGGGGCTGAGAGCCATTTTCAGGCTGGCCACAGCACCTTCAGGGTTCGGGTCCCTACTGGGGTGCCTGGGCAGCGTGGGTGAGGAACTGAGGGCCGTTTTCAGGCTGCCCACAGTACCTTCATGGTTCGGGTCTCTACTGGGGTAGCTGGCCAGCTTGGGTGAGGGGCAAGGGCCATTTTCAGGCTACCCACAGCTCCCATTAACCCAAGGTCCCAGCGAGGCTGGCTGGAATCAGGTTTTTGGGGTTTATTTATCTTGTATAATTGAAGCTTTGTTACCTTGAGCAGAGGCCTAGGCAGGTAACGAAGCCTCCTGTTTGCTTCAGCTCTGTGGCTTCTGTAATGGAAACATTGTTGCCTTGAGCACAGGCCCAGCCAGCCTAGGCAGGCAGTTGCAATGGCATCCTCCTGTTTGCTCTAGCTCCATGGCTGCCGGCCTCTATCTTGGCTGGGTTAATTTGCATACAGCCACTCTGATTGGCTGGGGCGTGGCTTGGCTGGCGGGCATGGCTTAGGTGTCTCGGAATGACTATTAATTTGCATATTACTCTTTTATTAGAGTAGATTACTCTTCTCTCCCATCTGTAGTGGAACTAATATTGAGATGTTTAAAAGTTAAGCTACTAGGCCCAAAGCTATACAATTTAATGGACCATTCATAGATTCAAGAAATAATTCATTCAATTCTCTAAGCACTTACCTTATTATTTGATTATGTGAGACTAAAACTAGATTTTCAGTATTGAAATCAAAGTCTACATAATAAAATTAATTCTTATTTTATCATTTTGTCCATATTTTTCCAATGGTTTTAACTACAGTATATGATTAACACTAGGAACCAGTGGTGCTTTTGAATTGAATATTGAATAAATTTATTTTTTAGGAGAACAGAAATTGTTTTTTGTTTAACTCTGCTAAAAATGTTAATCAGTATATGTATAATGTAAGAGCAGCTATACCACAGTATATAAAACTTTTAGTGTTAAGTGATTCTAATAATACTGATTAATTTTCAAAACCAGCAGGTAGGGAATTTATTTAATTTCACCTTTATTTTGAGTTAGTGTATAATTTGATAAATAGCCAATTCTCTTTCTAGAATATTGTTTTTCAATATGCCCTCTTATTTTATACATATAGGAGAAAGCATCATATGTACTACTTTTATCAAGCCTAATAGTTAGATACTACTTTTTAAAAAATGTATCAGAGTAGACAGTTCTTTTGTTCTTTTTTTAATATTATCAAGGATAAAAATACTGAGGCTCTTAATTTATTAACTGCTTTATGATCTTTTTTATAGTTAAAATTTATTTTGTTAGACAATACATCTTTTAATGAACTTTTGGAATTTTATATACTGCTCCTTTGTGGTTTGTTCCAATAGCTATATCGTCTTACCTCCTTCTCTCCATTTTTTGCCTTCTACCCTGAATTCATCTTTTCCAACAACTTTTGTACATCTCTCATTTATTTGCTCTTCTCCTTTCCATTTATTCTGTCCTTGAGCTCTTTCCTTATCCATTTCTCTTAATCATGTCTGTCTCTAGGTTTCTATTTTATCTTTTCAAAATCTGTTTAGAATCTTTATATTCTCTTGGAGAAAAAAAAATACAACTTACACACAAAGTTCCTCAACCCCACTTTATATCTCATACCTTCTTCAATGAATTATTCAGATTTTCTTTAAATTAATATTTTAATTCTGAGCATGTGACAGATTTGGTTAGTGAGATTTTTTGTTTCTACTTTGTTAACATAAATTACTACTTCATTTTCCTAAGAACAATAATGATAAAGTATATGATTTATACATATATTGGAGCCCAGTGCACAAATTCATTCATGGATGGAGGTGATCAGAGCTCGTATCATATCGGGCCAGTTGGCCAACGCAATGTGAGTCATAGTGACTAGTCTAGTGGCTTAGCTTTTATATATAGATAGATAATGTATGTGGCATTTATTATACACATATGCATACATACATACGTAAAATACTATATATATATATATATATATTTAGTAAAATAGTAATATGCTACTTGCATCACTCCACTACATCCCAAGCCACGCCCACCAGCCAATCAGAGCGACTATATGCAAATTAACCCAACCAAAATGATGGCCAGCAGACACAGCTAGAGTAAACAGGAGGCTTTCAATTATAGAAGCCACGGAGCTGGAGCAAACAGGAGGCTTCATTGCCCCAGTGATGGAGGAAGCTGCCTGCCCAGGCAGGCTGTGGCCTGCGCTTAAGGCAAAACCTCAGATACCTGCTTGCAGCCAGCCTCACTGGGAGCTTGGGTCTTTGGGGGCCGTGGACAGCCTGGAAACAGCCATCAGCCCCTCACCCAGGATGGCCACACTCTCATGGGTGTGAGAGCCCCTGCTGGGGGGATTGGCCAGCCTGAAAACGGCTCTGAGCCCCTCACCCAGGCTGGCCAGGCACCCCAGCAGGACTCCCCTCCCTGAAGGGGATGTGGCCAGCCTGAAAATGACCCTCAGCCCCTCACCCAGGCTGGTCAGGAACCCCCACCCTGATCTGGGACACCCTTCAGGGCAAAACAGCCGGTCCCCACCCATGCACCTGGCCTCTATTCTCTATAATAAAAGGATAATATGCAAATTGACCCTAATAGCAGAACGACTGGGAATGACTGGTCACTATGACACACACTGACCACCAGGGGGCAGATGCTCAATGCAGGAGTTGCCCCTGGTTGTCAGTGCGCTCCCACAGGGGAGTTCTGCTCAGCCACAAGCCAGGCTGCCGGCTGCCAGTACATAGATGGTGGTGGGAGCCTCTCCTGTCTTAGTAGTGCTAAGGATGTCCAAGTGCAGCTTAGGCCTGCTCCCTTCTGGCAAGTGGATATCCCCCGAGGGCTCCCGGGCTGCCAGAGGGATGTCTGATCGCCAGCTTAGGCCTTATCTCCTGGGTAGCGGGCCTAAGCTAGCAGGTGGACATCCCCTGAGGGGTCCCAGACTACGAGAGGTCAAAGGCTGGGCTGAGAGACCCCCCTGAGGGCACAAATTTTTGTGCACCGGGCCTCTAGTCTATTTATATGAAAGCCTAAGTGACCGTTATGACAGAACAACCAGAATGACTGGTCACTATGATGCTCACTGACCACCATGGGGAAGACACTCAACACAGGACCTGCCCCAATCCGCACGTCCCGATTTCTGATCGCCAGTCGGGCCTACTGGCCAACCTCCTAGTCCCTTCCCCTGACTGACCCCCTGGGCTGACACAGGGAACTAGGAGTAGGTGGTAGTGGATGCTGCTCCTTTCCCAGGATTGCCAAGGGTCAACTCCCTCTTCGGGGTCAGTGGCCAACCTCCCAGGTCCCTCCCTCTATCCCTCCCTCAGCTGGCAGGCCACAATCAGCCTGCTGCCCGCCTGCTTGCCGTGGTAGCGTTTGGCCCCTCTCCCCGGCTGGCAGGTCCCGATCACCTGTTTGGGCCTGCCAGCCAACCTCCCGGTTCCTCCCCCTTGTTGGTACATCCCAATTGGTGCTGGTCCCTGGGCTGGGACAGGGAACTGGTGGTGGGTTGCAGCGATGAAGGCCATGAGAGAAGGAGGAGGTGAGGAGGTGGGGAACCGTGCAGTGGCGGAGAAAGGAGGAGATAGCAAGGCGAGGAACTGTGTGGTGGTGGTGCTCGGGGCAGCGAAGGAAAGAGTCTGGGAGGCAGGGAACCTGATCTGCCCTTAATCTCCTGCCAAGCCTAGGGGCCCCACCCATGCATGAATTTTGTGCACTGGGCCTCTTCATAATACGTTTATGAAAATGTACATATTAGCATACTAGAGGCCCGTTGCACAAAATCAGTGCATTTGGGGTAGAGGTCGCTCAGTCTGGCCGGTGCCATCTTGCAGTCCGGAAGCCCTCAGGGGATGTCCTAATGATGGCTTAGGCCTTCTCCCTGGCTTCTGGCTTAGCAGTGCTCCCCCTGTGGGGGCGCACTGACTACCATGGGGCAGCTCCTGTATTGAGTGTCTGCCCCCTGGTGGTCAGTGCACGTCATACTGACCGGTTCCATTGTTCAGTCAGTTTGCAAATTAGCCCTTTATTATAGAGGATAAACATAATCAGAATTTTTAAAATTTATTGGTTCCAGACATCACTGTAGATTTGTCTTGTATTTCCCTATCACTTTAAGAAATAAATTTAAATAGCTTTGTAAATAGCTTTGTGAATAGCTTCTTACCACTGCTCATACTTTGCAGAAATGATTTATCTTTAAGAGATTGCTTATCTTAAGATTTGATTTGTGGAATTTCATATGTATTTTAGAATAAATTTATCACTGTTTTTAAGTTTTTATTTAGAATTTTTTAGGGATACTTTACTTTTAAAGAAATGTATTTTTGTTGATTTCAGAGAGAGAGAGAAATATCAGTGATCAGAGAGAATCACTGATTGGCTGCCTCCTGCCCACCCTTTACTGGAGTTTAAGCCCAGAGTCCAGGTATGTGCCCTTGACTGGAATTGAACTCAGGACCCTCAGTCCTCAGGCCAACGCTCTATCCACTGAGCCAAACCAGCTAGGGCTAGTAGGACAGTTTTTAAAGTAAATTGAATATTAAGAACAGTAGTGTATCAACTTGAGCTGAAAAGTAATTTAAAGAACCTAGGAGAGATAAAAATACTTTTTACAGGCACAAAAATAAATAATATTAGAACAAAAAAAATGGAAGGGGGAAACATATTTGGTTATATAAAAATATTTTAAAGATAATTTTAAGTGCCTTAAAGTTATAAAATAAATTTCTAGTCAAATGAGGGTCTCTTCAAATTTTAAAAATTGCTTCAGTACTTACTGTGAGAAATGAATAACATGTTTAAAAGGCCAACTTGAGAGGTATTTTTAATTGATCTTAATTCCAAATCTAGAAACTTATTTTCTTAGAAATTTAGTTAATTTAAAAAATTTGTTCTATGTCAGTGCAACTAGTTATTCCATGAAATATCATTTGTAATTACTTGGTAATTTGTTTAGGTATAGTTTATTCTAAGAAAGTATAAAAATACATTTTGTTTTCCTGAACTTAAAATTTTATGTGTGTGTGTGTGTGTGTGTGTGTGTGTATATATATATATATATATACATACATATACATATACATACACACACACATATATATATACACACACATACATATACACATACACATATACATATAACTATTACAGCTTCCTTATGCTGGGTTAGGGAGTAATAAAATAAAAACAGTCAAAATAGTGTCAATACTAAATTCTCATTTATATTGCTAGAAAATTAAATTATTGTGAGAATGTAAAGTTAACATACTGTCTTCAGTTTTGGAAATATTAAAAAAAATTTGTTCTATGTTTGCTTTTTTTAAAAAAATTTTAATGTTGAAAGTATTACATATGTAATTCCCCCATTGATCCCCATTGACTAAGTTCTTTAGTTTATTCTCTTCCCATCCACCCACCCAACCCCACCTTCCCTCTGAGATTTGAAAATTAATTACAATACCAATTATGAGTAGCTTGATGTTTAAATAAATTTTTGTTTTTAAAAATGGAATTTTTCACCCCTTTTTTATAGGCTATCCACTCTGTGGCTTGGCATCATGAAGGAAAACAATTTATTTGTAGTCATTCCGATGGCACCTTGACTATATGGAATGTGAGGTCCCCTGCTAAACCTGTACAGACAATCACTCCACATGGTAAGAATGTATCACTTTTAAACACTATGTAAATTGTGATGGACAATAAACTGTTTTGTGTATGCATTTGGATTTGTTTTTCTGTTTTTTATGAGGAAAAGGATGGGTCTAATTTGGCTGGAATTAGAAATAATTAAACATAGAGAAAAATATATAGCAACCATGTAATAAAATCTCTAATTATATTTATAGTTGAAATAGCTAATTTGAACTTTGAGAAAATGAATGTTAAATTATCTTTTGAGTATTTTTTAATAGTAGTTCACAAAGTAAATAATTTTGTGAGTCATATAGGGCTTACTTTAAGCTTTTGTCATCTTAAAATAATCAATTTACAAGTTGTTAATGTATATATAACAGTTCATTGAAATACTTGGAACTTTGCAGAAGGAATTTTATACATTAAAGCAGTGTAGAGGTGCCGGAAGATTACCCCAGATTTGATGATTCACTAGGAAAACTCTCAGGACTCAGCAAAACGATGCAAAGCAAAATGAGTAGACAGAAGGCACATGGGGTGAAATCTGAAGGTCCAGTAGGGTCACATGGGACATGGTTTATTCCCCTAGCAAGGAGTTATCACATGTCTGAAGTGTTTTCTACCAGCGAGGCTCCAGTGTTCAGTTGCCCAGAGTTTTTATTGGAGTTGGTTCATAGGCACCTTCTGCTTTAGCACATACCAAAATTTCGGACTCCCACAAGGAAAGCAGGGATTCATCATAAACTACATTATTTGTACAGACCACTCAGGCAGAGTGTGCCACTCTTCAGTCTGGGAAGTGGTTAAGAGTTGACTCAAAAGCTTAGTGACCAGATGCCAACGAAGAGCTAACCTTGCAAGCCAGCACATCTAGAGATAACCAACTCAGGCCTACTACATTGACTCTTTTCTGCACAGGCAGTATTTACAAAACCTAAAAGGAGATTTTATTGCAGGTTTTATTAAAAACAGATTTGAGTTTTGGGTGGAGCTCAGGAATTTGTATATCTTCATTATTTTGCATTCTTTAACCCCATTTTAAGAAATTCTTATCCAGCAAATTCAGAGAAATCATATTAAAGAAACTGCTTTTTAAAAATGGTAGTATATTGAAAAATATATTTGTAGCTATTGCCAATATTTAATTGCTTGCTTTAAAATAGGAATGCCTACTTTTTAAAAAATTGGTACGTTCTGAAATATTACAATGTAGAAATTAAAGAAACAGTAAAATTTAAAACTTATTTTATCTAACTGTGGCAGAATGTTTTAGACTTCTCTGCTTTCTGGTAAAAGTAACAATTCTTAAAGCTACATATTGTGATAAACTTTACCTCTGCTTTGTGGTAGCAGGCATCTTTCTGGAAAAGCACATATTTTAAACTTCTACAGATTTATTTGTACATGTATCCAGAGAATAGCCTGAATGTTAATAGGTTCCATTTTTCCTTAATATATTTTCTTTCTTCCTTCTGTTAGTGCCTAGTCTCTAATCTTGGTAGTACTTAACGAGAATTCTCAATAAATCTTGAGCTCTCTCAAGCCCACTAGAACCTTGTTCTCCAAACAACCCCCCAAAAGTAGATGATTATTTTAGAAACCTGTCAGATCCAGAAGAAAATGGGACTAGTATTGAAAATGGTAAAAAATAATTAATATTAGTTTTTCAGTTTGGTAAGAATAGTACAAACATGTCTTTTTGAACCATTTGAGAGGAACTTGTGAAATTACTGCCCATTTGTCCCCAGATATTCCAGTATATATTTCTTACACTAGTACATTTTCCTGTATCACCAAGATTTGCCTTTTATCAAATGGATCTATATATAAATTAGATTTAGTTGTCATTTTTCTTTGGTCTTCTTAAATCTGGAACCATTTTTGAGCCTTTTCATAATTGATAAATTTTGAATATTATATAGGTAAGTTATTGTATAGAATATACCTCAATTTGTTGTGTTTTTTTTTTTTAATGTTTCTTCATGATTGGATTCAAGTATTACATTTTCAGTAGGACTATCCCAGAAGGATTGATGTGTTCTTTTGTATCCTGTACCAGAGATTAAATACTGGATATATATTGCCCTTGATTTGATTTGATTTGTCCCTATTGGTGTAATCTCTGCATTATGTTTCTGTGTGTTAGGTCTCTCCATTATAACATTATTCTTTGTCCTTTGAAATTAATAGTAAATGTTTTTTATTTGTATTTATAATCAATAAGTACTTTGATTTGAAGGAATACTTGGAGACTATAAACATAACTACTTCTCATCAAACTTTATCCTCTGATTTTAGCATATGATGACATTTCTTGGCTGAATTATTGCTCTGATAGTTGTCAGATGGTGATTTTTCTACTTAATCTTGATCCCATTTTATACTAAAAACTTATTTACTTGAAAACCAACTTTTAGCGACATAAAGTTTCTACAGAGTTTGTAGTCTCTTCGCAAAAGAGGATCACAAACTAAAATCATTTTTAAATAAATGACAAAGAATATTTGGTTCAGTGTTTTTCAATATTAGAAAAAAATGTAAGTAAAGAAAATTTTTTTCTGTGACAGGTGTCTAAAAGTATAGCAGTCTAAAAATGTAGGTGATCAGAAGTATTCTTTATTTATAAAATACGAATTATTTCCAACAGTTAGTAATGTTTACTGGTAGTGGTAGGTAATCTACCAAAGTTAAATTGTGTTGATGCCTGAGTTTAGTGACAAAACTAAGTGCATTTGTATACATTAAAGTAAAAAAAAATATTTTTATATCATAACGTATCACATATTATATGTATACCATATTTGTTGTGTATAATTTTCAGTATACTAAATACCTGATTTGATCGATCAAAACTTAGGGTTTTTTTCTATTATTCCTAAATTTAGGGGTTTTTCCTTAGTAATTAAAGTATTGTGGTCTTTTGCTCTTATTATCTAGCAAACAGTTATGGTAAGTTACTTTAAATGTACTAGACTTTTTACATTTTTTTCAATTTGGGTTTTTTCATGTTTAAACCCATTCAATGGTTAAGTATCATATTTTTATAAAACATTTATAAGCGTTACCTTGATAGCCAGTAACTAATTGTACTTTAAGACTACTACCAGTATGATACTCAATGTTAAGATTACCTTATGATATCCTGAAGACTCTGTTTAGAAGACATAATGTCACACCAGCCTGACATGGAGTTTTGAAGCCAGTAAACTTGTGGTCAAGCCTTGATTCCATAGTTTCTGATTCTGTGACTTTGGGAAGTCAGTTAACATTTTTGAATCTCAGCATTCTCATCTATCCATAGAGATGATAATTGAAATGAAAGTACCTCGAAATTATGATGTGCTATACACATGTGATTATAGTAAGTATTGATCTGGATATGGTATTTACTTAGTAAGATCGAGCCATAAGTTAGATTAGGGTAGTATTCCCCAAAATATATTTCATAATTACTAATATTAAATAGATTATTTATATTAGTTTATATATTCATTTATTTTATGTGGCTTTTTCCAAACATATTTGACTTTAGTATCTTTTATTCATAGAACATGTTTTGGTTTTCTCATGTTCCATGAAATACACTGATAAATGATGGCCTAGTGCTGAATTATGAAATAGTTCTCTAGATTTGCTACTTACATTCAGTCTTTAGCCTTGAATGACATCCATCATTGCTAAAGTTGCTTGATAGTGGACTCATTCTGAGGGAAGTAGTTATTTAGATAGTGATAAGATAGCCAGCAAAGGAAAGTAATTTGAATTCTTCTGAGAATTTTATGATAATATAGGGTAATTTCACTATATGTTATCAAGATGGTTTATAGTGATATTTTTGAAAGTGTCAATTTTTATATCTGAAATTACTCAACATGCGAATTTTATTAAAACAGAAAAAAAAGTGATAGTTCCTTTGAATCCAGTTTTTGTGAGTATCAGAGGACATTTCCCTGGCAATCATACAACCTAGAATGTAATTCTAGTTTTGCTTTATGTGGAAAACCTTGTGGAGATCATTACTGATCTCTGGAACTTGATTTCATGATATGGAAAATGGCAGGATTGAATGAGATATAAAGTTTTGAGCATATATGTAAGTTAAGCCAGATTTTGGTCCATCTGTTGACTCTAGAAAGTCATTTCATCTTTATGTTTCGTAAATCTGTATTTCTGTATTGGGAGTCGGGGGAATGAGCTCTCTCTTTTGGCCTGTTTCTCTCCTATGACAGATAGCTTTCATTGTTTAAGAGGGAAGAAATTTGATAGTCATGGTTCACATGCAGTCATCATGGTCAAATGGTTTGCTGGCTGAAGGCCCCACAGCATCTGCTCTGTAACGTGTGTGTGTGTGTGTGTGTGTGTGTGTGTGTTTGAGAGAGGTGGGGGACGGGAGAGAGAGAGGGAGGGAGAGAGAGAGAGAGAGAGAGAGAGAGAGAGAGAGAGAGAGAGAGAGAGAATATATTGCAGGGTTGGGCCCAGAGGATCTCTCCTGTAATCTCATGTGTGTGCATGTATGCATGATGTGTTGCAGATGCTAGATGGTCAAAACTAATAGGTGTTCATTTTAGGTAATGACATTTTAAAATTTAGTTTCTGGAGCTTATTCATCAGTACAGTCAATAAACATACAAAGGAATAAGCTATGATTGGGGAACTTGTATTCTATTAAGGATTGCTGAAGGAAAAATAAAATCAAAGTTCACATAAATAAACATTTTAGTATTTTAAGGATGTGACATACTAATAATTCTATTAATCTTTTAAGATTACCTAAAGCATAAAAATTCATTAAATAATAAAAGCAACCGGTGCAGTGTGGATCAGCGGATCAGCAGTCGAACATCAACCATTTGATGTTTGACTGCTTGGTTTGATTTGATTCCTTATCAGGACACATGCTTGGGTTACAGGCTCGATCCCCAGTTAGAGGCATGCAGGAGGCAGCCGATCAATGTTTCTATCTCTCTCTCTCTTTCTATAATTACTAAAAACATATTTTAAAAACAAAAACACAAAAATACTTTTGTTCCTTATATATTTCATTGCAAAGTTTACCCCAGTTTATGTATTTGAAAGGACTCACCAAACTCCACAAAGCAATCTCAAAGTAAGGCTTTTATTTAAAGTCAAGGATGTGGTGCAGTGAGACAAACAAGGCAGGCAAGACTTCTGACAGATGCCCATATGCAAGCCATATGTGCACATATGGATTGTGCTGAGTCTCCTAGTGCCAGTCACCAAAATGTTTTCTTAGAAAGCAAAGAGAAACTCTCAAGGAAGCCCTTTAGATAATAAAGCCATTCTTGCCAAACCAGTTAAACCAGTGGTTCTCAACCTTCTGGCCCTTTAAATACAGTTCCTCATGTTGTGACCCAACCTTAAAATTATTTTCATTGCTACTTTATAACTGTAATGTTGCTACTGTTATGAATCGTAATGTAAATATCTGATATGCAGGATGGTCTGTGAAAGGGTCGTTCTGTTGTAATGTACCCCATGAATCACACACATTGTAATGTATGCCTCAAGAAGTCAAATTAAGGAGTCACATTTATTGTAAATCTGGGACTACGAGGGGGCCATGCACTCCAAATCTCGCAGTGATAAGATGCCCGCAACACCAGATTTATATAGGTAAAAATCACAAAGGTGTCGATTACATCTTTGGGTTTGGAATGAGGAACCTGGTTTGCACAAAGCAGTTATAGAAGCAGAATTGAACATGTTAGTTAAATTATAGTTTTGGGTCTTGGGACCACTGAGTCAGCGTAAACACATTATCTGGAGCCATCGAGGCAATTCAGAATAATTGTGCTGTCCTGGTTCCCAGGTAGAGAAAAATGTGCTTTCTGAAACCAGTATGACCACATCCAATGGGGTATTGAAATTACAATCAATAGTGTATTCAATCGAATACAATTCAGAAAATCAAAATAACTTTTCTATTATTTTAGCAAGCAAATAGTGACAGAAGCCAAGTCAGCAGGGTTAAAATATTAAATAGCAATTCCCACCAAGCATGGTTGACACCGTGCTTCAGTTAGACCACCAAAGGGGTTGGGACCCACAGGTTGAGAACCGCTGAATTGCCAATCTTTAGTAAAGTAACTACACTGGGTCACAAGGGATGTTTGGGGAGTTTTGGACCTTAAATAAGCACATTATAAATCCCGCTGCCTTTAGCCAAGAGTCAAAAACCAGATATGTACGCTGGCCGGTGTGGCCCAGTGCTTAGAGTGTCAATCTATACACTAAAGGATCATGGGTTCAATTCCTGGTCAAAGGGCACATACCTGGGTTGCAGGTTCCATCCAGGCCCGGTCAGGGAACCTACATGAAGCAACCAATTTATGTCTCTCTCTCACACATCCGTGTTTCTCTCTTTCTCCCCCTTTTTCCCGCTCTTCTACTCTCTCTTAAAAAAAAGGAAAAATAACATGAGGTGATGATAAACAAAACAAACACAAAGGCAATCAGTTATATATGTGTATCTAGTCCAACTAACTATACATCAACTCTAGTCACTACACGAATTAAGGAAAGAATATCCTCCCCATTTCAGACTAGTGTTAGTAACTGTCATTCTCTAGTTTGAGTCATTTTTTTTTCTTAGAACATGGCTGTTCAATAGAAATATATTGTGAACTGTATGTATAATTTTTAAATTTACTAGTAATCATACTAATAGTAAGAGCAAACAGGTTTTTCAGCTTAGACCCTCCCTTTGCCCTTTTTCCCTAGAGATAATGTGTAGGCTCAGTTGTATTTCAGCTTCAGGCTCAGAAAAGCAGCAAAATCTCAGGTCCAGCTGCATTGGATAATAACCCCTGCCCTGGTGCCAACCAACCAATCAATCAGTGGAGACTCTGGACACTTAAAGGACACATATGGAAAGCTTTTGAATATTCCATTGAGGTCTGGGACCTGTCCTAAAATCTCCACCCTTGAAACTCACTGCACTCTCCCTCCTCCTCAGCATTTCCTCCTCCCCTACAGGCACATCACCTTTATCTTCCTTATTTCTAAGCTTCAAGAGCCTTTGCCTCTATAACTTGTTTCCTAAACCAATGCCTTGATTTTCTAAATGTCCTCTTACCAAAAAAAGGTAAAATTAATTTTATTTATTTTTAAATGTGTTTATTGATTTGAGAGAGAGGAAGAGATAGAAACATTGATGAGAAACATCAATTGGCTGCTTCGTACACCCCCTCCCCACCCATTACCACCACCATTGGGGATTGAGCCCAGGCATGTGCCATGACTGGAATCAAACCAGTGACCTCTTGGTGCATGGCACGATGCTCAATCCATTGAGCCACACAGGCTGAGCAGAATTAATTTTAATAAAATTATTAACCCAAAATATTATCATTTCAACATGTAATCAACATATAAAACTGAATATTTTACTTTTTGAAATTAGTGTATTTTGTACTTACAACACATCTTAATTTAGATTACATTTCAGTCAGTAGTCATGTGTGAGTGGACATCAGCTGTAGCCTGAGAGTATAATTGCTGCACACAACTGTGTCAGTTAGAAAGTGTCCTCTGCATTCTAAATGCAAAATTAAAAACTTAGGAAGCATTCATTTTTAATACATCTTCATTCATTCATTCATTCAATAGACATTTATTGATCACTTTCTCTGTACCAGAGATTAAATACTGGCTATATATTGCCCTTGAAGAACTCATAGACAAATGAATAAAAATGATCTATAAAACTAATAACTATTACATTATGATAAATGCTGATAAAAGCATGCATAATATGATGTGGAAACAGAAATAGTAAGTTTTTGGATAAAGCGTATGTAGGAAGATTTCACAAATTCAGGTTATATGAGCTTGATCATAAAGGATGAGTGGGGGTTATGAGATAAAGAGCATAAATGGTCATTTTAGTCAGGCAGTACAAAGACATAATAAAAAACACTGTTCTTGGAAAATTATGAATAGTTTAATATGAACAGAGTTTAAACTTCCTTTGGGAAAGTAGCAGGAAACACAGAGACAGACACATATCAAGACATGAATGAATGTATGTCATAATATGCTAAAGAGTTTGGCTTTCATGATGGTCACCTGGTAAATGATTTTTACCATGACAAATGTTACATTTACATTTTGGAAATATTGCTGTGCTGGTAGTGCATCAGGTGAGCTGGGGGCAGAAGTGGGAGGCCAATTAGGGAACCATTGCATTAGTAAACAATAAATAATGAAGAGTTCATTTGTGACAGCAAATAGGAAGAACTGGACATATCTGAATAAAATTTTGGAATTAGAATCAGTAGGACTTGGACCAGTTAATTCAGCGGTTCTCAACCTGTGGGTCACAACCCCTTTGCCAGTCAAACAGCCCTTTCACAGACCATCCTGCATATCAGATATTTCCTTTATGTTTCATAACAGTAGCAACATTACAGTTATGAAGTAGCAACAAAAATAATTTTATGGTTGGGTCACAACATGAGGAACTGTATTTAAAGGGCCGGAAGGTTAAGAACCACTGAATTAATTCATTGTGGCTGGGTGGCTTACGGGAGTGGGAAGCAGGGCATAGTAAGAGACAAGAAGAAATCATATGTGATGTTGAGGTTTATGTGATTTATCCAGTAAAGTTTTATAATTAACTAGATATTTTCAACAATTTACCAAGGTAATTCACAGGTAGTTGAAAGAACAAGCACAGATTTTTGCTACTTAGGTGGCATAGCAAGTAAGAAGTAAAATGACACCTAGTGGTGAAATCTGGTCATCTTGTAAGCATCCTTTAATTAACATGCTTTATAAAATATTAGCTAGTGGCTTATTACTTGATTTGATTTAGAAAATGGTTGATCTTGGACTACTGATAAATTAAGCTTTCTGAAACATAAGCAATAATTGGTGAAATACCAATTGAGTTGGGGCGGGGAGGGTGGAATCACAGTATGCACATCAAAGGGACTAACTACCAAGCAGGATTAATGAAGATCACTATGAAAACTAACATTTTTGATTTACAGAGGTAATGAAACTATGCTGTTAGTATTCTATCAGGGGATGGAAAAAAGTTTACTTATAAAGAAATAAAAATTAGGCTGCTTTAAACTTTATTAAAAGTTTAAATGGTAGACACAATAGAGCAGTGTCAAAAGACTGTTAATCAAAACAAAAAGTTAATAATTTTGTACCTAGCCAAGTTTTATTTTATGTAAGACATATAAGCTCAGACTTGAAAAGGTTTCAGCAAATAAAACACCCAGTATTCTTCAAAAATTGTTCTAGCCACTGAAAGGTTATTAGCGAATCCTATATAATAAAAGCGTAATATCCCTTCGGGATGCCTAAGCCATGCCCACCAGCCAATCAGAGCGACTGTATGCAAATTAGCCCAGCCAACATGGATGCTGGCACACACGGAGCTGAGTAAACAGGCAGTTTCCTTTGCAGCAGGAGTGAAACTGTTTGCAGGCTCCCTGGGCATCTCCCAGCTCCAGGCAACAACATATTTACAACAGTGTCTCAATCATAGAAGCCTCAGGAGCTGAACCAAACAGCAGGCCAGGCCTGACTTCTAAGTGCAACAGTGTCTCAATTATAGAAGCAATGAGGTGAAGCAGAGAGGAGTTTCGTTATCTGCCTAGGCGTCGGCTTAAAGGAACAGTGTATCAATTATAAAAGATAAACCACAGAACCTGCTTCCAGCCAGCCTTGCTGGGACATTGAGTCAGTGGGAGCTGTGGGCAGCCTGAAAGTCTGAAAACACCCCTCAGCCCATCACCCAGGCTGGCCACACCCCAATGGGGTGAGGGACACCACTGGGGGGCTTGGCCAGCCTGCAAACAGCCATCAGCCCCTCACCCAGGCTGGCCAGGTACCCCAGTAGGGAACTAAAACCTGAAGGGGACTGTGGGCAGCCTGAAAGTCTGAAAACACCCCTCAGCCCGTCACTCAGGCTGACCACACCCCAGTGGGGTAAGGATCCACACTGGGGGGCTTGGCCAGTCTGCAAACAGCCATCAGCCCCTCAGCCAGGCTGACCAGGCTGACCAGGCACACCAGCAGGTGGACATCCCCAGAGGGGTCCCAGACTGCGAGAGGGCACAGGTCGGGCTGATGGACCTCCCGAGTGCACAAATTTTTGTGCACCGGGCCCTAGTATTGAAATAAGTTAAAATGAGTTATAGCTGAATCATTGTTTTATTTATTAAAAGTATGTTACAATAATTCTTGACAACAAATGTAAAATTTGCATCTGTAATTCTAAATATATCAGTCTGACACTCCAATTAGGGCTTTGGGTGATAGAAGATAAAAGTCTGATGCTGGCCTTCCTCAACGCAAATATTTAAATGCTTTACTGGAAGGTCCTATGTCTTTCAACAGATTGAAATAGAGGTTGATGTTCTTACATTTCTTATACAGCACAAGGGGCTTCTCTTCATATTTAAACCTCCTTTTTGCCCTCATACCTTTATTTTTTCCTCAATTCCCTCTTCCACCTCAACAACCTATCTGGCCTTCTCTCCCAGCAGTCCTTTTCAGTCCCTTAGTCTGGTGTTCTACTTACCTCCATCACTAGTCACTTCTTGGTTCTTATATGTTGGGGTGCCAGAGGTTTAAGATTCCACTGCACCATCATTTCTATGTAACAAAGAAGTGATCCATCCCCTAGGATCTTAAGGAAAGATTAGATGCTCCAATACCAATTGGCATGAATGTATTTATAAAAACTTCATGTAATAAAGGTGACATTTTATATTAATGGGGAAAGCTATAATGCTGCACTTTAGTGCACATTATTCCCTGGCAGTTATAGCTCAAAATATTAAATATGCACTGAGATGACTGATAATGTGTTAATTAAATAGAGGAAAAGTAACTCCTCTATACCAAAACATACTACGGAAATCAATAATTATAATAAATGAAATATAAATCAATTACAAGAAATTGCAAAGAAAATGTATATGATTTTTATGTGGACAAGTACTTCCTAAGCAAGAAACCAAAGATGAGAAAGACAAAAAAGTCTGATAGGTTTTTCTAGACATGTAGATATTCATGCGTATGTCATTATACATAAATGGGATCATGCCAAACAAGTCCCTTCTCCCTCAACTTTTAACCATGTTTGCAGTCCAATCCCCTTTCCTGCCCTAATAGCTAAGCTATGTTAAAAATTGTACAGGTGTTGTTCTAAAATGTATATATTTCTAAAATTATACATATTAATAATTTATATGCATAATTTTTTGTTACTGTTTTACATAAAGTAGAATTATATTGGGATTCTTTTGCATCTTTTTTTCTTAATCCACTGTTCTTTAGGAATCTCTTCCATATCATCTGGCATAACTCTTAATTTCTTCATTTTAATGGCAATTCCAAATTAATGAGCATTCACTTTGTTTTCAATTCTTGATCCCTACTGATTATGCTGCCACATTACTATCCTATACACATTTTATAGAAATTGTTCTCAATTCCTAATAAATGTTCTCCGACTGCTTTTAAAAAAAGGCTGTACCCTCTATATTTCTACTAGCTATGAGTTTCTCTTTTCTAGTGTTCCTGCCTGCAGTAGCTCCCATTTAATTTTGTAACTTCCTGTTTTCTCAAGGTCTCAAAGTTGTCCAGAGATGAGTGACAGGGACCTTGGCCTCCTTTCCCAGGTCTTTCCTGGGCATGAACACAGCTTTGCACATGTATGCAGCCTTTTTGATCCCCAGGAATAGTTTTGGAGGATTTTCTTTTAAATTCCTACCCAGGCTCTTTCTTATGTGTTTCAACTGAAAGCACAGCCTTAGGCAGCTGGATATTGCCAGCAGATTGCGATTATTTCTGATGCCCTACAGGGTAGGGTATTTTGTCTCTCTGAGCTGATGTCTGTATCAAGTAAAACTGCACAGCACCTTGGGAGTATAGTTTTCCAGGCAGCTGCAAGTTGGGACAAAATGTTGATTGTGCTCCAGGGAGCTGGTTTTATTGGAACTGCAAAAGAAACAACAACAACAACAAATAAAACAAGTCCTCTGTGTTTGCTGATACCTTTTCCTGTCTCCACCTGGCCACCTAGCTAGGCGTGAACGGGCTAGGAATAGCGCTCATCAAAATGTTTCAGTCCTCCTTGTCTCTGAGGTGCAGTTGTTTTTATTGAGTAGACAGTGTTCCACTCGTTTTGTGGCTTTGGTTAATTTTCAGTGTTTTGAAGAATTTAACTTGCGTTGTTTTGCTAGTATTTCAATTTCAGTGGGAAGCGAGATAACTGAGGTCCATACTGTCATTCTGGAAGTTACTCTCATTTCCTTGTTTCCTTGGCTGTTCATAGGCATTGAGTCCACAATGTGAACTTCAAGGTGATTTTATTCAAATTCAAGGAAGGCTTTGAGGATTCTAATTACATTACATTTTTCAATTAAGTTTGGAAGAATTGATATTTTGGGATTTAAGTTTTCTTAACCAGAAACATGACAAGACTGATAGATTTCATTATTTAAATGTGTACATTTAAAAATGTGAAATTTCTTAAAACTGCTAAAAATTCAGTTATAAATGACACTAGGGAAAATATTAGCAATATATGATAGATACAATGTTAATGACCTTTGAGTATTAAATTTATTTTTAAATATGGAGATTACATACAAACATGGATAAAAAGTATAAGCTATTTTTAAAAGAAGAAATACAGATGACCAGTAAGCCTAAGGATATTTAGGGATTAAAAATACAAATTAAAATGAGATACCCTTTTCTCCTATCGAATCAGAAAAAAAATAATGTTTGGGTAAGATGTGGCAAAATACTATATTGCTGATGGAAGTATAAATTGGTACAGTCTTTCTGGAATACAGTTCTATTCACATGTCCCTTTTTTAGGAATTAATCCGAAGAAAAAATTATTAGTTATTCACTTATTAAATAGTTACTGAGCACCCACTGTATGCCAAACAATGTTTGTCACGAGGTATATACATCAGCAGGAAGCACAGAAACCTTTGATTTCATGTAATTTATATTCTTGTTGGTGAGGCAAACAAACAAATGAAATATAAATGTCTATTAGATATTAGAATAAGATAGGTACTGTGGGGATGGAGAAACGGAGAAGAAAGATAAATGTTAGGGTAGGAGTGTGTATTTGGAATCTAAGAAAAATATTGTTTAAAATGATTAATCTTTAAGAAATGAGCACAGATGTCATATTTTCTTTATATGTTTTTAAGTTGTTTCTATAATGAACTTGTAGAAATAAATAACAGAAATCAGCAAATAAATATTTATCAATACTCAAAATTTTTGGACAGTATGAGTCCCTGACACATTTTATAGCAGCCTTCTAGATATTACAGCAAATGGATTTTACTTCAGAAGAATAAATATAAATGAATTTATTAACATAGGGTTTAGCCTATCACACTTGGGTAAAAATCTGATTTATCTTTTGTTTTCTCAAATTTGGCTATCTTAAAACTTGAATTCATTGAGCAAATTGAAATTTTATTTTTCTTTTCCGAAATTAAGAACATTGAGAAGACTATCAAGTTCTCTTACTAGCATTATATTGCATAAATGTTGTTACAAAATTATTCATTTTATTTACTTTTTAGCACTGAATTTCAAGCAGTAAATTTACTTGGTTATTTAAAATATTTTGTATTAAATACTTAAGCCAGAATCACTGTTTAATGTTTCATGATGGATTTCATTATATTTCACTTCCATTTTATAAGCTATCAATGTAAGAATTTAGAGTAACTTAGAATTTTAGAATTTAATACAGGAAAATATATTTTAGGAAAACAGTTAAAGGATGGGAAGAAGCCAGAACCATGCAAACCTATCCTCAAGGTGGAATTCAAAACGTCTAGATCTGGGTAAGATTTTATTTCATTGCCAGTATTCATTGTACATAATTGCTCAACTAGCACTGAAGGCTAAAGACCTACTTTAAAATGGTCTATCTCTGTCTTAAATTTTACACTTTCTTTATTTCACAAAATAACTAAAATTGGTAAATTTAGGATAAAATCCATTTTTGTGTTTTCTCTCTCTTTAGCAGTTTTGCTATATATCCTGGAAGTTATGAATACTTTTTCTTATCAAACTTAATACATTCTGTTAGATTAGTCTTCAGTTAACATAGAGTTTATTCACTACTGAAAATTGTGAAATAGCAATGAAGAAAGAAATGATTTAAAATTAACCTATTTATATTATATATATTAATTGTGAAATTTTATATGTATTCTTCAAAACTTAATCTCATCATAAGAATATGTGGTAGTTCCAAAAATAAGTACAGTTTAATATTAAAGTAAATTAGTTGAATATGAATTCATTGTCTTTATATATAAATTAAATATAAGAATTAAATGGTTTTTACACTATATATATATACACACACACACACGTACACACACGACACACACACACACACACACTCACACACCCCTTACATATATTTTTCTTTGCACCAAATGTTATATTTTAAAATATAATTTAGGGAAAAATTATTTTTTTAATTCCACATCTCTTTACACTGTAAAGCAGTTCTTTTACTTATGTTCTAGTTTCCCAGAAAAAGCATGTGGTTTTACTTCTATAGCCATGTAAGAGAGTGAACTTAATGTAGTATATATAGTCCAGTGGGTCTCAAATTTTGGTTCTTATGGTTCTTAAATTGATACCTCCCCCCGCCCCATCCTCTTTAGCCTTCCTCTGGAATTCAGCAGATATACTGTGTTCTGACAATAAGTTGAATGTACTTTAAGAGGAGTAGCATTGGCTTAATTGACTATGGCATCCCTTACTGTGTGACCTTTGGCACAGAGCTATTTGACTTTGTGCTTTAGTTTCCTCACTGATGACATAAATGTGATAATAGGTTAGATGGTGGTTGTAATAACTTGAGATAATAGTGCATTTAAAATATTTCACACAGTGCCTACCTATAACATAATAAACTTTCTATAAATGGTTGCCCTTATTTTTATTAGGAAACTTCCTACTATCAATTGTTTCTTTTATTTGCTACATTTGTCCACTGGCAAAGGAACATAAATAGTAAAAGTATGACTGGAAAGGAAGTGAGGGGGGAATAAAACATAAAAAAACCCTGTATTTATAATACAACATAAAATGAATTATCTAAACACTTAAACTAACAGTCCTAAATATCTTCTAAATTATCTGTTCATTTTAAGAGATATTGATTGGCAACAACAAAGGCAAGAGTCCAGGGAAGATTTTTTTTTCTCTCTCTCTTTGTTCCCATTTTCACTCCTGTATAATGGTAATATTTATGAGTTCCCAGTTTCTTCCAGGATGGTAGCAATACTTTTCCTTTTATAGGATCTAGAATGAAAAAAAAAAAAGTCTAGCTGTTTTGTGTGCATTTGTAGATTCTATAAAACAAATCAATAGGATCATCCTCTTATAACAGTCTTTCCCAGCTTTCCAATTTCTTTTTCCACCTTAGGACATTCATAAGTTAAACAAATTATTTTTTCTTATTCCATGACCTCTTTCCTTGACACAGGTCCCTAGAATTCGAATGTGTAGCCAATGTTGACAATTACTGCACTACCCCCTCCCACCTACAGCAGAATCACCCTCAGTTGAGTAAGCTAGACAGCTCTCACTTTTTTCCTGTTCCTAGCAAGTGTCTTGGGCAGATGCCAACAGAGTGTATGTTCTATTAGTTCCTGTTGACAAATTACCAAAGTTTATTAGAAGAGCTATCCTTCCCTCCTAGGATCTTCTGCATTTTCTTCTCTTTACCTGGAAATCATTCTAGGCACAATTCCCTCCCATCATTTATGGCTCAGCTTAAATGTCTCTCCTTTAAAGATGTTTTGGCCATGTCGACTAGGTTGGGTACCCCAGTAGTATACTCTCAAACCTCGTTTTATCTTTCCTTTCTAGAATTTATTTTGGTATTTGTTTAATGTATGTCTTCAGCTCAATGAAAGCATGGGACATAACTGTCTCATTTGTAATTGTCCAGCTCCTAGCATAGGGTTATTGAAAGTGAGGAAGAAAATGATAGACTGGTGTTTAGAAAAACATACCCATAAAGAATTAGCTTTTACCTGTTCATGATAAAGCGTATTTTAACTCTGCCGCATAGGTAAATTATGACACACAAAATATGGAATCAAGATGGCTAATTTTTATTTTCTACTAAAATAAATAAAGTATTATACCAGGACAGATTAGACATAGGGAAAAGTGACAATATCACTAATATAGCATTTTAATACTCTTGTTATTAAAGATATGGCTATATTCTTTACATGGCCAGTGCTTTTTAGAAAGTCTAAAGTATGCTGATTCTGTTAAAGTTGTTTCTTTAAAGAATGAATGTGACTTGGGTGTGAAGTTCTGCAAGGGAATGGTGCTGGAGCAGAGTGATTAAGAGAATGAACTCGAACTGAACCACCTGGGTCTCAATAGCTCTTCTCATTGCGCAGTCTTGGGAAATTAACTGATTTTTCTGTGCCTCCGAGAACAGTTATATCTATCTCACAGAATTGTTATGAAGATTAAACAAATTTATATAAAGCATTTGGAACATACTCCTTAAACTAGTTATCACACATATCAGTTGTCTCAAAATAACATTGGATAACCTCTAAAAAACCTCTAAAATGTAATTATTCTCTGATTTTGCATTCACAAAGCACGTGTCTGAGTGGCAAGGTTGACCAGCCTTTATAGTAGTTAAATAACCTCATTAACATTCTTCCCAAGTTTGAGAAACTCTGTGATTTAGGGCAGTGATTTATTTATTTATTTATTTATTTACTTACTTACTTATTGTTAGACATCAGGTGATGGTGTTCAGTTACTGGGCTGTGAAAATAATTTTGTTGATTGTGACCATTGATTGGTAACTTACAGACTAGAATAGGAAATAGAATGCACTGTATATTTTAAGGGTAAGTATTGGTGCATGAAACTTTTGTTTACTTGTATACATTTATGTATCTGTATATTGTGTTATGAAGTAAAATGCACTGCTTACAATGTGTCTTAATCGTAATATTTGAAAACCTATGATTAGTAGAAATAGCTCAGGTTTGGGGTCCAAATCCCAGTTCTGCCACTTACTGTAATCAGCAAGTTACTTAACCTCCTTCACTGTCTCTCCTTACCTCAGTGATATAGGGATAATTCTAGCTTCATAACATTGTTGTAAAGAACTAAAAGAAATACAATGTGTTTGGCACATGGTAGGTGTTTGATTAAATTCTAGTTCCCTTCCTCCTCTACTTCTACCCTTTCTTTTCACTTGTGGACAACACATGAAGTTGTAGGCAAGGCCAAATTTTCAACAAGAAGCAACTCTTGATGGCTTCAAATTTTCAAACAGGTACTTCATTGAACTCTTGCGAGTTCTGCACTACATATAGATCATTGGAAGAATGAATTTCTCTTTGGAAATGGACCACTATTAGAGAATCACCAGTTTTGGGGAAAACTTCTCTGTTAGGGAACCATAAAGTGTATATAATCTACACTAATAAAAGAGAAACATGCAAATTGGTGTCACTCCGCTATACCCCAAGCCATGCCTACCAGCCAATCAGAGCGACTATATGCTAATTAACCTAACCAAGATGGTGGCCGGCAGCCACGGAGTAGGAGCAAGCAGGAGCCTTGGTTGCCCCGGTGATGGAGGAAGCCAAGCTTCCCTCCTGCCTTGGCAGGCTGTGGCCTCCTCTCAAGGCAATGAAGTTTCAATTATAGAAGATAAATAAATCCCAGATACTGACTTCCAGCCAACCTCACTGGGAACTTGGGTCGCTGGGAGCATGGCCCGCCTGCAAACAGCCATCAGCCTCTCACCCAGGATGGCCAAACCCTCATGGGGTGAGGTTCCCTGCTGGGAGGCTTCCAGTCTGCAAACAGCCATCGGCCCTTCACCCAGGCTGGCCAGGCACCCCAGCGAGAACTACCACCCTGAAGGGGCTGTGGCCAGCCTGCAAACAGTCATCAGCCCCTCACCCAGGCTGGCCAGGCACTCCAGCAGAGACCCCCACCCTGAAAGGGGTGTGGCCAGTCTGAAAACAGCCCTCAGCCCCTCACCCAGGCTGGCCAGGCAACCCAGCAGGAACAAATTTTTGTGCACTGGGCCTCTAGTCTAATCTAATAAAAGAGAAATATGCAAATTGACCACACTTCTGCTATGCTCCAAGCCTCGCCCACCAGCTAATCAGAACAGCTATATGCAAATTAATCCAACCAAGATGGTGGCCGACAGCCACAGAGCTGGAGCAGCAGGAGACTTGGTTGCCCTGGCGATGGAGGAAGCCAAGCTTCCTGCCTGCCCTGCTTGGCTGTGGCCTCCACTCTAGGCAACAAAATTTCAATAAAGAAGATAAATAAATCCCAGGTACCTGCTTCCAGCTAGCCTTGCTGGGAGCTTGGGTTACTGGGGGCTGTGGCCAGCCTGCAAACAGCCATCAGCCACTCATTCAGAGTGGCCAGGCACCCCAGCGGGAACCCCACCCTGATCCGTGACACCCTTCAGGGTAAACCAATTGTCCCCCACCATTCACCTGGCCTCTATCCTATATAATAAGAGGATAATATGCAAATTGACCCTAACAGCAGAATGACTGCGAATGACTGGTCACTATGACACACTCTGACCACCAGGGGCCAGACACTCAATGCAGGAGTTGCCTCTGGTAGTCAGTGTGCTCCCACAGGGGGAGCTCTGCTCAGCCACAGGCCAGGCTGATGGCTGTCAGTACAGCGGTGGTGGCATATGTTTCCATTGATTTTTAGAGAATGTGGAAGAGAAGGGAAAGACAGAAACATCAAAGTGAGAGGAATAGTTTGATTGGTTGCCTCCTGCATATGCCCTGACCTGGGCCCCGGCCAGAAGGAGTCTGCAACCCAGGTACATGCCCCTGGTCAGAATTGAACCCACACCCTGCAGTTGGCAGGCTGAGGCATTATGCATTGAGCTAAACTGGCTAGGGCAGGATATGACATTTCTTAGCCCTCCAGCAGTGGACCTTCATTTTTTTTTCTCCAGGAGTGAGGTGGAAAAACCCTAGATCACCTTTAGGGATTCTTATTACCCAAGTTACTAAGAATATTACCAGTTACATACAGGGAGCTTAGCCAGTGAGCGGTCAGAAAAGGTGTTTCCTCTGTAGTTCATTCCGATCACTGGCTCCACCCCTGACCCTCCAATCCCAGCTCCATTTCTGCCCAGGCCTGTAAGTTCTGGCCAAGGATGCAGGCCTGGGCAGAAGACCCCCAGATCTCTGCAATCCCTGGCTCCACCCCTTCCCAGGTCCCTGTGATTATAGCCTCTGCTCCTGCCAGGCCTGCAATCTCTGCTGGAGGCTACAGGCCAAGACAGAAGACCCCCAAACCCCTGCTGATTACTGGCTCTGCCCCTTCCCAGGCCAGCGGTCTCTGCCCTAGGCTGCAGGCCTGGACAGAAGACCCCCAAACCCCTGTAATCGCTAGCTCTGCCTATTCCCAGGCCTGAGTCTCTGCCTAAGGCTTCAGGCCTGGGCAGAAGACCCCCTAGCCCCTGTGATGGCTGGCTCCACCCCATCCCAAGCTGGAGGTCTCTGCCCGAGGCTGCTGGCCTGGGCAGAAGACCCCCAAACACTGTGATCACTGGCTCCGCCCATTCCCAGGCCAGAGATCTCTGCTGGAGGCTGCAGGCCTGGGCAGAAGACCCCCAAACCCTGCAATCACGGACTCCATCCCTTCCCTGCAATTGCTGACTCAGCCCCTTGGCCCCCCCTGGCTCCCCCACCACCTACCTGGCTAACAGGCCTGGCTACTTCAGTTGTGGGGCTGAGGCCGTCTGGGCACCGCCATCTTGTGGCTATGGGAGCAGCCATCTTTGTCATGGAGTGATGACTAATTTGCATATTGCTCTTTTATTAGATAGGATTCTCAGACTTGCTACAAACTTTCTCTGCTGTTCCTAGGGCCTTGTTTCCAATGAAAGAATCCTAACTTTCTGAAGCCGCAAAGCAAACACCCTTCTGTACAAAGATTATTGTAGTAGATGAGGACATTGAAGCAGAGAGGTTGAGCAACTTGTCCAGGATCATGCAGCTCATAAGCTGAAGAGCCCAGATTTAATTAAATTAATCACACTACCCTTCCTTTTTAATGAAACCTACTCTCTGTTTACACTTACCACCAATCCTAAGATTAAGCCATAGCAGCAAGAAGAGAAACTCATTTGGACACCGTGCCTGCTTTCCAAAGCAAAGGCAGTTTTCTTTTGCATTGTCTTAGCAATGCTCATGTCCTTACTTGAGACAAAAATAGCAATTTTTATCTTTAACTCAAGACCCTTACTTACATGGCTTGGTTTCCAAGCACCAAGAAGTAAAATACTCCTAGATGAAGTGAATATCCATTATTTGCTTATTATATGCCAGGTATCTGCTATGCAATTTGAATTGGTTGTTTTTTTGTAATTCTCATAACTGCACTGTGAAATGGTACTTAATTTTCTCCATATAGATATTTAGTCACTTACGTTAAATTAGCTTGCCCTGAGAAGTTACGGAGCTGGAATTTGAGCCCAGGCTGTCGCTGGAGCTGGAGTTCTTAATCAGGACACTGAGTATTCTCACAGATAGTGTGGGCTAGGATAGAACCGTCTTAATTCACAAGTCATCCAGTTTGCCGAGAACTGGACTCGCTTTTAAATTTACTAGTTTATCAGAACGTCTTTAATTTAACATTATTCCCACTATTGTGAACTGAGAGGCCAATGTATGTCTCTATGAGGCTGGATAATTAAATGTAAGTAACCGTAGCTACTCATAGGTCATTTCTAGGATACAAATTTAATTCTAAATTGATGAAGTTTAGATTAGATTTTACAGTACCTCCTTGGATCATGATACTTGGTCTTATCAACTGTTCAGGAAAAATCTACAGGAAGATTGATAAGTAATTGCCCCTAATGGGGGAATTATTGAGTCCATAGACTTAAAATTTCAAAGGCCTCATGAGATAACTTTCCCTGTTTTCATATTAATTTTATTATGTTAGTAAGTTTCTGTCTTAAATCACCCAATTCTCATTTTATCGCTGTCTTTAGAGACATTTATTCTTAAGATTCTCCCAGATTTATCTTTATTATCTTCATTCTCTCAAAATTAGAACAATTTCTCCCACTCTTATTCTTCAAACCTCATACCTATTTAGGATAAGTTATTCACTTTCTTAATTGTAAGATAATATTTGACTTAAAGTAACATAACATTTTTATGGTGTAATTCACATAACTCGAAAACTAAGAGTATTAGATTGAGAGCCCTGTCTTCTGACAGTAAAATACCTCATTTAATACCTATATAAGTTATGTGGTATTTACTGAGTTTTGTCCATTGCTTCCTAATCAGGTTAAAGTGCTGAGATCCCTCAATTGTAAAACTTTTCCCTATATTAGCTTTTAATTCATTATTGCTAAATTAAAACTGATATCACATATTTTAAGAATACTGGTATAAAATTATTTTTGAGATCATTTGCAAGTTTCACATGTTAACTTTGTTTGAGCCCATGATGTACATTCAACCATTGGTGATGATACAATGGAGGTGATGTGGTGTAAGTGTGAGAAAAATGAGCACATACAGAATCATCCCCTGATAGTTCAGAACCCTTTAGAGCCAAGGCTCCCAGGACTGTTATTTTATTGTGAAAGATACAAAAATAACGAGTTAGAATGGAGGACTAGTAGATTCTGAACAGGAAAAAAAAAAAATAGGGAAGAATAGATGTCCCAAAGTATTTAAAGAGAGTAAGTTAAACATTGCTATAGAAAGATGATTAGAATTATCTTCTATAATAAAAGCAAAACATGCAAATGTGACCATCACCACCAGCCAATCAGAGTGGCTGTATGCAAATTAACCCAGCCAAGATGGAGGCCAACAGCCAATCAGAGCAGCTGTATGCAAATTAACCCAGCCAAGATGGAGGCCAACAGCCACGGAACTTGAGCAAACCTAAGGGTTCTGTTGCAACTGCCTG